>JAKSZT010054583.1:417160-510328 GCA_026826555.1 Tolypeutes matacus
GAGTTAAGTTTTCTCTTTGGCAGTTTTTCTTCTTATTTTATTTCCTTATTTCTTTCTATGTGCCCTTGAAGGCAAAAGGTTAGGGCCAGAGGAATCAAAAGATGTAAGGAAGGCAGAAGGATAATAGAAATATTGATAAAAGTTAGAAGAGGGGCAAAATGAGACTTAATGAGATGAATATTTAACTTGTGTAGGCAGTGTAGAGTACTAGGAAAAAATATGGAGTTCCTATAATGGACTGGGAAAACAAATGGAGGAATATATATATATAGTGATTTAGAAGGCTAGAATTATGAGGAGGGAGAGAAATAGTAGAGAAAGGTCTGAAAGGAAAAAGTTAATACTAATAAAAATAAAAAAAAAAGAAAAAAGAAGAAGAAAACAAAATAGATGGGATAGAAATTGACACCCTTAAGTTGTGGGCCTATGAAAAAATGTTGTCTCTAAGAGCCACAACAGAAAACAGAAGGCAGAAAGATGCAGGAAGGATAAGCGATAGTTTGTAATACAGAATCAATATATACAGCGAGTGGGAAATTACTGTAAAAGAAGCCCAGCAAATAAGCGACCAGCTGGCAGCACCTATTTTAAAAAAAAAAATAGAAGGAAAAAGGAAGGGGGGAGGAAAATGGGAATAATAGCAATAGACCAGAAAGTAACAGAGAGAAACCCAAGATCCACACAGGGAAGCAGTCAAACAGAGCTAAGGGGGGGTCAATGATTTCCCTAGGGTCCACGTGGATCCTTCTTGCCTACTTGTGTTTATCAATGAATTTCCCCACAAGGTTCTATATGCAGGTCCTGAAGCAGCTTTTAGCTATTAAACTAAATTAAAAAGAATTTATTTTTCATTTGTTGAGGTGACCTCACTTTTTTTTTTTTTTTTAGCCAAATGCAGGACCCAAAATAATTGCTCTTCTAGATCAACCCCCTTACGGAAGGGACCCTAGCTGGGCCCGTGGAAATTAATCAAGCACGTCCCACTTTCCGGACTCCCCAGGTTAGCTGAAACTCTGATGTTAGTCAGTGAGGAGTGCTAAAGATGGCAGATTCCGCCCCTTCTGGCGCCGAGCTCCAGCGTCACCGGGCTGCTCAGTAAATCAGTTTGAGTGCAGATTCGCGTCTGCTGTCAGCCTGGTGCTGCTTCAGGTCGGCTTATCTGCTCCCCAAAGCTATGGGGCGGTGCAGGCAGCCAGATCGATGTCTAAAAATATGAAATACCCTTCCCTGTCTTCCAACCGAACCCTCCCTTTTTTGGGAAGTGTCCCTTCCTCCTGGCTCCGCAGCGGCCCGGGTCTTATCCCTGGGTGGCTACGGAAATCAGCTGCATTCCCCGACCAAAATCCCCCCTCCGGTTCACCGGGTGCTGACTAGCTCGTTTGCTCTGTTCACACAAGGTCCAAGGGGCGCCAGGCAGCCAGCTCCCCAGAAAATAAAACTTTTTCGCCCCGCCCGTGGCTCCAAATGGCCGTTTTATTTTTTTTTTCCGTAACCGTGGGGCTCAGCCGCCTGTGCCAACCTCTACCGGCAGCCTCAAAATTCACGAATCTCCACCGTTCGGTTCACGCCGCTGATCCGCGCAGATAGATGTCCCAAGCTTCTCACTCCATGGTGCACAGCACAGACCCTCGGGCAGGACCCCGTCCACAATCCGCCTTGCTCTGGGAGCTTGCAGTGTGCGCCCTCCTACACCAACGCCATCTTGCCGCCTCGATTCCCTGGAATTTTAACAATTGGTTTGGACCAGTTCCAGCACACCACAGTTATGATCTGAAGTTCCAGTTTAAATATCCCATGTACAGAAGACACAGATATGTTTGTTTAAAAACCTCAAACATATTCAGAATATTGTTTTCTCGTTTTTTGCCAAAGATAATAGTGTTTTTAATTGCAGTATTTCTACTATTTTTCTCTTAGTCAGACTATAACTATACAAAAAAACATTAATTAACATTTTGAATGCCAGATATTTGGTGAATAGTACCATTTTAGATATTTCTTCTTTACATTTAAATTCATTTGCAGCTGGGTTATTTGTTATGAGAAAAACATGCAAATACAAATGGAAATGCTAGACACTCTCCTAAATGTAAAGATTCCTAATATTTTTCCTTCTTTCAATTTTTATGCTCAAAATATGGAACCAGGAATATAATATGTACTTTGCTCAATTGCACTGATTAAATATATTATGCTATTTGTTCAATGGTTCATTCATTTATTAAACAAATATACCTCTAAGGCCTACAACATAGCAGGCACTGTTCACATACTTAAGGTGTGCTAAAACGTTCATATTTCTACATCTCTCCTAGTCTCTCATCCACACTACAGCAATTCCTTTGACTCTCTTGGCTTCTAGCATTTGCCTATTACAGTCCATTCCCATGTAGCAGCCACTGAGATCTTTTCATATCTAAATCATATTATGTAACTCTTCTCTTAGAAAGATTTCCTGTGGAATAAAATCTTAATTTCTCACTATGGCTTTTACTGTCCTAAATAAACCGGCCCTGTTAAACTCCCTGATTCAATTAAGCAGTTTCCCTATTGCTCCATTGACCTTCTTTCTCTTCTTGCATTCAACAAGGATATCTTCTTCCTGCCTGGAAGACTCTGGATTTTTGCCCAACAGGTTCATTCTTGTCATTTTTATTTCTGCTCAGATGTCAGTTCCTCAGAGAAACCTTTTATGGCACCAATTAAGGTAGCTCCCCCCTAATTCTTTGTCATATCACCGTTTTATTTTCTTCATAATATTTATACATATTTAAAATTAGCTTCTTTATTAATTTCTTTATCTCATTTATTAATTTATTCTTCTGTAATATCTCTATCTTCACTTGAATGTAGAGCCTATGGGAGGAAGCTCTGTCTGCTTTTGTCCAACCTTTGTATCCCCAGCACCTAGGGGACTATCTGACACATAACAGAATTTTAACAAGTAATTGTTGAATGAATTGATTTCCGCATAGGGTAAAATCTAGTTATGAGATAATTGGGGCATCTTAAAGCTATATTTGCAATCTCTAGAATGTTAGCACGTTTCCTCATTTGGCAGATGACTTGTATTTTGCCATGTGCTAATGCAAAAATTTGATTCTTACAAAGATTAATTCCATATGAGACATATCCTAGAAGTTTCATTATACCTTGGTGATCTGTAACTCCATTCTCTCTGACCTGAACATTTTCATCTAATGTCTTAATTAATTATTCCCTTTTAAAATTTCAAAGTTCACATTGAGACAAATGTACCACAATTGTTTCATCACAAACATACTCTTTATTTATTTATTTATTAATACCACCTAATTCCAGCCTTCATTAAAAAATTCAATATTATCTTTTTAAGTCTTTTGTTCTGCTACATTGTTGCGGGCTAAAAATAAGAAAATGGTCAGGTAGCTGAAAATTTTGAAATATAAATATTAGTGAGCTAATTTGGTTTATTTTATATTCATTATAAATTTTATAATACAGAATAACAAGGATCCTCAGTCATAAATAAATTTCCATAGAGAAGGATACATTTAATTATGTATGTGCAAATATGCATGTTTTTAGTCTCTCACTTTCATTTTAAAGAGACTACATATATATTAGCTAAATCAAGGAGGACTTTAAAGAGTATTTAAGAGTCTGGACTTCCTCCTAAGGGCAAATAATTAGAAAACCTTTAAGGCAGGAGCAACATGATCAGATCTTAGCACTTGAAAAATCACTTTAGTGATGGTGGAGAACATTTATAGGAGCATGGAAAAATATATGAATTACAAGGTTATTGCCATAGAGTGGTTAAAAGATGATGCTTCCTGGACTGGAATGAGGGCAGTGGTGGCCATCTATAGTATATTCTAAAAGAACAGGCATCATTTCTGTTTTATTTAAAGTAATTATATATTCATTTTGTTGACTTATTGCCTTCTAATAAATCTGAAATTTATCTGGATGTTACCACAGATGATGTAATTGAATCATTTAACTACTATTTTTGGTAGCTCCAAGCTATTAAGTTACACTATATAATCAAAGCCACCCACTGAAACACTGTGATGAAAAACACATTTTGTTATGCTCAGTAGCAGAAGAAGCATGGGTGGGAAAACATTTCCTAGGAGGTGGAACCTTTAGGTGTTTGACTCCATGATCTCTTGTCCTCTTCTCCACTACCTGAGTAAGTAGTAGGATACAACAGGGACAAGAGGATAGTTGAAATGGTTAGATTTAACTCATACGTAAGTAAATTAAAATGCTATATTGACATCAACATTTTTGCAAATATCTCTTCTCTAGGCATTTTCAAAACCCAAAATACACTTGGACTTCTAATCTTGTGCAAAAGCCTATATACAGAAGGAGGTGGTAATATATATGGTGGCATTAAGTTTACTTTATCCTGCCTTTAATGACAGGATTCCATATAATCCAACGACCCCAAATCAGTAACTTTGTAAATGCCCTATATCATTTAGGAAAAATAGATTGCCCTGAATAAATAAATGAACTGCCAAACTGTATAAATTTGAATAGTGTATTATATAACAATAATGCTATAGTTTAATGCAACACATAAGCTCTTATTCATGGTTTTAAAAAATTATATTTGTGATTACCGTACAATCAGATATTATTATCTATGAATGCTGTCTCATCATCGATTTTGAAATGATCAAATATTTTGTTTTCCTTTACTACATTTTGCATAGGATCAATGTGACAGTTCAGGTGGATGGATCCAGCCTTGGTATTTCTGGCTTAACAAATAACGTACATTTGAAATTACTGTAAAGTATGTATTCTCTTCATTAGCACTGAATCATAACTACCCATGTAAAGCTTTCCCAATGGAGTATTTGGACTTAGCACTCCTAGTTTTGTACCAAGCATGGAAATAGAGGAGAAATTATTGGTCAGAGTAATACTTTGTAGGTCCCTATATTTGGCTTCAAGCAGCAATCCTTCTGCTCTGCTATTGTTAATGTAACTCTTTGCATGACCCATGTTTATCCTAGCAGCTGATAGAGAACTAACTCCCAGCTCAGAGAGTTGCCAGTGTCTTACTTATCCTTTAGAATGTTGAATACTAATTTTAAAAGCAGATTTTACTACTTTGTCAGGCCACAGATAGCATCTCTGCACCTAAAATAACTGGGGTTTTCCTGAGTCTTCCCCAAGGAGTCTTTTAACTACCAGCAAGTTCATACAACAGTCCTAACAAAGTATTTTGTTCCTTTACTTAGACCCAAAAATAATCTGGTTGGAAAATTCCTCAGTGGAAGGTATTATAAGAATAGAAGGGAAAATTAAAAATAATTACTATCAAAATAATTTTGGTTTATGAAATATGGTCTCAGTCTCTGGAGCTATACTTTAATATTAGAATATGCATATAGCTTTGTATTTCTCTGATAAAATAAAACTAAATCTTAAAAACTAGACCTTCATAACACTTTTGTTCTCCTGAAAATGGATTCATTCAATAAATATCTACCGAGCACCTACAATATTTCAGACATTCTGCTAGGCTATTGCTTACAAAAATGGGAAAGCCCTCCTGAGAAAAATAGGGAGCTAACAAACAAACAAAAAAAGTCACTAGATTTAAAAAGGATTAAAAGGAAAAAGAAGTGACTAATACAAAGAATAAGAGAGGCAGAACTGATTTAGGTATGACGATCAAGTCAAGCCTCTAAGAAGATGATGTTCAGGCTGAAATCTCAAACAAAGGAGCAAACACCCAACAAAATTGAAACCCAGATAGAGGGGATGGCAGGAAAGAGCTTCTCTTGTTCAAGAACCCAAAAGCAGGCCAGTATGACTGGTGTGTAGTGAGGAGGGGAGTCATGTGGGATGGTGGAGAGGTGGGAGGCAAAATCCCTCATCTCATACCACTGTCCTCATTCCAACTCTCCCTCAATTCATCTTAAAAGTCTACTGTCGGAAGTTTGCATTTCATTCTAAGTGCAATGAGAAAACCTCTGAAGAGCTTTTAGGAAATGAGTAGTGCAATCTGATTTAAGTTCATTTTTTGCTGCAATGCAGAAAAGAGGTAGGAGTGGAGCAAAAGGGGAGAGAGAGAGTGGAGTCGGTGAGAAGAGAGCAAGTCTGAGATCCAGTTAAAACAAGTAGACTGTTTCAGAAAGAATCAATTTATAAGATAGTTTAAGTTTTTTTATTGCCCCGAGATACAAAACAAATCACACTATTCCTTTTCCAGGATAAATGAAAAGACTGTATATGGAATCATTATAAAATCAGAAAACTGTAGGCAAGATGCTAAGGAAAAATATATAGTTTTAAATGCCTCTTATAAAAATTACCAGGTAGAAAGCATATAAGACTTTTTCTATCTTATAAAAGATGGAAGAAAAATCTAAAGAAATATACAGATTCATAAACTTTCTGGGGGAAAATGTTAAATCATCTTATTGAACTCCTTTCCAAGTACTAAAATTCTCTGTAAGATATATCTGGCTTACTGTCTCAATTCCCCTATTTCACAGGCAGCTCTTAGATTGACCAATAGCTTTAATCAGTAGATAACATCTCTGATCAAACTAGTCTCCAGTATAAATCAAGCTCACAGGATCAACCCACAGTATGCTAAAAATTTTTCCTTTATCTCCTCTATCAGTCATATTTCTGTCAGGAAAGGTGAAAAAGTTCTCCTTAAAAAAGGAGACAAAAACTTTTGTAAGAGCTATGAGAGTGCATGTCTACCAGCTTTGAGAAAAACAAGGAGGTGAAGGAACCCACCGCTGATGGTCCAACTACCTGTGGCACCAAAGTGGGTGACCCGCCAGAGTTTCCCCAAGGGCACTGGCTGTGCCTCACCATTTCCTTCCCTGAGGCCTGCCCACCAGTGCCAGAGTATACTGGTTCGTGCTTTTCTGCGGTCTTCCAATCCTTCATCTGGTGCCTCTCAGGGGCAAGAAAGTCTGGAAATAGATGAAAAAAAAAATCATCTAGCAAGTCTGAGAAACCAGCTGCGGTCAGATAATATACATTCGTCAGAAACAATTGGCATAATGATATACCATCATCAGCAAGCCACTCAGCCTGGATACAGAAATGGAGATTGCAGGTGGTTGTTGATGTTTGCCAATGTTGCAAATCACATGCTTAGAATAATAGGAGGTCAAGGGAAAGAAAGGTTCATTACTTCTAGTTAAAGAATCACTTAAATAGCTAGACATACAGTCTGTATCTGTTAGGATATTTTCAGCTTTCAGAAACAAATGTTCAATTCAAAATTGCTTAAACAGTAAGAGATAGATGACTTTTAAGCCTAGTGGAATCAGTGTCTCAATAACATTATCAAACACCAGTTATTTTTTCCTCTCTCCTTTCAGGAGGTCTCACTATAAGCTTCATTCTGGGGCTTGTCCTCTTTGTGGTTTCAAGGTGGCTGCAGGAGTCCTAGGAATTCTTGCATGCAGAACCTATAATGTCCAATACAGAAGAGGGCCTGTCTCTTTGGAAGCTCCTTCCTACAAGTGAAAGACCCTTCCCAGAAGACCCTGAGAAAATCATTCTTACTTTGCCCAGAACTGAGTCACAAATGTACTCCAAAACTAGTACAATGGCATTTCCATGTTTGCTCAGAGTGACCAATATTTACCACTGATCCTGGGGTGAGGAAACCTTTCTTGAGGAAGGACTATCTGAACAAAGCAACCAGACTTCATATTTTTTTATGTGTGCATTAATTTCTTGCATTAATATATGTTATTATAGACATGAAAACTTGTGACATTTCATTTCAGTCATTGCCTTCATGAGGTGAAATCACTGTACTCTGTTCTCTTTTTGTATAGACCTTCCCCAATTCTAAATGGTCTTGATGCCCTTCTTCCATTTTGTGTGTGTGTATTTGAAGACAAAGAAAAATGAGTATTTTTCAAATCTGTAGTTCTCATTTTTGTGTTGGATAACACTTTTGTCCTTTTTAAGAGGCGATATTCTTATTCTTCAACATTTTTCTTCATTGGTTCTTTTATCCTTTAAATGATTGTGTCAAGTTTTTAGTTTTTAGTTTTATTTTTTCCATTTAGAATAGCTTACAACTGTACACTTAAATGAGATTGAATCTACCTTTGCCATTCCATCTTTTCAATATGTGAACAGTGATTGTCAGGCATAACTACAATGCACTTTTAAGGTTTCTTCAAGCTTTCATTGTACACATAACAGTTCACTTATATGTACCAGTTTCTCAAGGAACACAAAATGTTTGGGATTCACCTCCCCTGAAAATATTTAATTTAAGAGCCAACTAAACTATGAAAGAGCTAGGAAGTTATTTATTTCACATGCAATTATGTTCCTGAGTAAATCCAAACTCTGTAGTTCCGTATGTTTAACATCAGTCTAAAGAGAGCCTGTAGCATGGGGGAAAAGCACAAAATAATAAAGTTCTATTTAAAATTTTTAAAGAAAGAGTCTATTGGCAAGGAAGCAGAGAGAAAAAGATTTCTCTTTAATATTCAAAGTTAGATAAAGAGGCAAGCACACATGAATATACACTTAGATAAAGGAGAGAAGAGGAAATGCGGTCAAAAAGCAGCTTCATAAAAATGCAGAGGAAGAGGGGAAAAGATAGAAAGTTAGTTTTAAAAGCAAAAATCTGGGGCATGTTTATGTTTGATTCAGGCATTAAGGAGGGTCATCAATGTGGATGTTGAGGCTAAAACAAGGATATATGACCTAGTACAGTTTACCAAAGATTATATCACTCAACTAAATTCAGAGAACTCTGATCCAAACAAAGTGAATAAACACAAAAAGAAAGGAGTGTATAAGAAGCAATTTGTCATGACTGCCAGAGGACAACTGAAAAAAATTTACTTTGTTTTGCATTTTAGATTAGATACTCCACAATACAGAAATCTATTATTAGCATTTAATGGTGTATTCTAAATTTAGAAAGTCATAGTAGAAGGGTATAATCTGTAAAGAATGTTACTGAAAGAACTGAAATTGGAACCCAGCCTTAAGAAGGGAACCCAACGCATAGAGTCGATGCTTTGGGGGAAAAAAGGAATTTATCTTTTGTGGAGAATGTAATTAATTTCAAGAAATAAGCCCACGGTCCTAAGGAGAGAGACCTTAATTCAAAGATTGGCTTTATTTTTCTGATTATGATTTGACAACACAATTCTAGTTTTACCAAGTAATAATCTATTTATTTCACTTTGATTGCATAATACTGATCTTTATGGACTTTAGTTGTAAAGTTTCAACCAATCTTATGATGGGTCATAATATTTTACATCAGTAAATAGGTAAGGAGGAGGTGAATAATCTTGTACAATTGCATATGTATCTCATATGTGTACTTTTAGTTGTTAGTAAGCTCAATTTTGCATTCTCTGTGGATGTTGATATATTAGCATAAAAAGTCGCAATAAGATAGCTCTTCTTTATACTGAATTGGATTGGAAACATTCTATGCTCCTAAGAATGGAATATTAGGATAGATGTACCTCCCATTAAATCACAGGTTATTACTTTGTATTCTTTTCTGAAATAGCCATAAATAATTGAATTAAAACAATCAGATTATCTTTAATTGATACAGTATACATAGAATCATCAAAACACCACTTCCAAATTAATTTGCCTTTGAAACATTATAGCCTCTATGGGAATTTGTAAGGAAAATACAAAGGCAATTGTGCTTGTTGAGAAAGGGAGTTGGGTTTTAAATTTTTCTCTTTGGGGGTTTGACACATCTACTGTAACATAAATTTGAGAACCATTAAGAAAAGAAAATTAGTTTGTCAGTTAAAAATAAAACCCTGGAAAGTTCTCACAAATATAACTGGAAGCCTTTAATGTTATAATAAGGGGAAATATAAAACACTTAAGTTGTAAAGCGATATATCAATATATTAAAATGGGCCAACTGATACTACATTAGGGAACAGCTTTCGTGATTTATGAAGGTATGTTTAGGTCTCAAAGTTCTTCACATAGTTGGGTAAGGCTAAAAGCCAGGCCTCTGGGAACTTTACTCATCACGTGAAGGCAATGCAGTGCAGCAAATGACACTCCAGAGGCAGTTTTCACATACACTTTCTGCAAAATGTGCCAGACCAAGAGAAAATAAATCATTTAGAACCTAGTCCAAGAGTATGAATTCTTCCAGCCAGTACCCTTTCTTCTATAACCTTCCACTTCAAGCCTTTTATATATTTCTCTCATCTCTTTTTCTTAAAAATGGGTTCAAATGCGACCATCCTTAGGTCAGATGAGTCAAGGCAATGGTAGGTTACGGAGGACAAGTTCAAGAGCCTTAGCCCATAGGAGAGGTCTCAGAGTATGTGTCTGGAGGTTGTGGATTCTTAGGATAGGAACATTTGTGTAGGTCATCCTTCCAGTGACCTGGCCTCTTAATTTGTTTAACTTCTCTTTTCTGATAAACTTGTCCTCCACCTTGCCTCAGCTGCTCATTCATGGTCACACCCTAGATAGGGGTTATTAAACTAGAGTGCACAGACTTGAATGTGAATTTAAATTTTAGGGGTCCCTGAAACTTGAACGGGAAAAAATTACATTGTAATCTTCGCTAATTTCCAAGTGAAATTTAGCATTCCTTCAAATATGAAGGTAGGCAACACATCACTGTGACCAATATTAATCACAGATATTCTCATATTTCAGCTGTGGCAGACTTCTTGAAATATCACCTCTTCCAAAAATTTGGTATTTATTAGACCTGCTGCTAGGTCATGTTATTTAATGTGCTAATAAGCATATTCTTAATGTGTCAATAAATGTATATTTGGTTTCTTAATATTTTCATAAATATATTTCAATATAATTGGTTTCCTTTGTAACTCTAAGTATTATATTTTATGTGTGTAAAAGCATTATTCTCCATATTCTCAGAGATTCACAGACTGCCATAGGTACCCATGATACAAAAAAAAAAAAAAAAAAAAGGTTAAGAATCCCCATACACCTTGAAATTACTAACTGAAAAACATTTAAAAATTTAATTTTAAGCACTCTATTCTCTGACCACTAACTCCGATCTTCCCAGCTTCTGCCTTCAAATCTCTCCTCAACTCTGGCAATTCTTCCACCCTCCCCTCCAGACCTACCATTGATCCTATCACTTGTTTTTGTCCCCCCCCCCCCCATGTCCTCACTTCCCTCCTTACCCAGCTCAGGTTCCACAATCCACAATTAAAAAAACATTGCTTTATCTATGCCATGCCCGATACCCCTTTTTCGGGCCTCATGTAGCAAAATCAAACTCTGATGAAATCCAACTTTCCACATATTATGTGTCCACATACAAGCAGAACTCCATTGCTTCTGCCATGAGCTCCTCTTCCATTCCCATATCCAACATTCACCACCTCACCAGCACCATCTTCCTGGAGACCCTCAGGTCTTAAGACAGTCACCAGATGAAGCCCAGTACTCTCAGATTAATCCTCCAGACAGCTCTGTATGCCCCATTTTCTGACTTCCATCCCTGTTGGCGCTTAATTCTCAAAGCCCATCCACCCAGCCCTGTGGAACCCATTGTCAGCCATCAGCAAAGTCTCCTAGAACTTCTGCCTCTTAAATGTTTCCTTCACCATCTCATTGTATCTTAAACCTGGCTTTCCCTGATGAAATTACTCTTCCTGCAGTCTGTACAAAAGCGGTGGCTATTTCTCTCATTCCCCCTGAACTTGGCCTAGTGCAGGAGTAAGTGTTCTCCTTGCTCGTTGTTGTCATTTCCATAGTATTCTCTATCATCTCCAAAAAAATCCTGCTTGAAATCTCATATCATAAACCTTTCCTTGTTAAAGTTTTGTACTAACCCTTGTGTCACACCCACTCATTCACTGAAGACTTTAGTTCCTGGATCACTGTCACTCTCTCCAACACTCTGTCATACTTTTTGATGATTTCAGTATATGTATAAATGATCCTTACATTACCCTGTCCTTTCAGGTCCTTGAAACTCTTCCTCTTATTTATGTTGTCCTTAGTAATAGTACCCTGATTCTTAGCATTACCATCTTCATAATCTCAAACTTCCTAGTCTCTGACCACCAGCAATGATCTATCATTTCATTCCTCTTAGTAATCAGACTCCTAATATATTTTGACCCACCAAGAACCACAAGTCATTTATCTTGCCACCTTTTCTATGTCCCTTACCCTCCTGATGTCTCACTCTTCCATACTTATCTTAAATCCCACAGTCTCAAATTATAATTACTCTCCTCAGTAGATCCACCCAGCTCCCTTTTGCTTCTCTCACTTCATTGTATTCATTTGGCTAAACCATGGATTAAATCTAACTCTCAATTTATTCTGTGCCTACATTCTTGCAGCTAAAGGTGGCTGGAGAAAAATACTCAACATGAAAACTGATTTCACTTGAATTCATGACCACTAACCTCAAGTGGAACCACAGTGCTGCTGGGCAATTCCAACTGTTTTTTTTTCTAGTAGACTCGGTCTTCTTGTCTACGCAACTCTTCCACGCCTTATTCTCCTCCCTTAAGTTTCTAAAACATTTTTTCCATCTTTCCTCTTTAGTCAATGATCTCACTTTCTGTTTCCCCATGAAAATAAAAATCATCAGAATCAGCCGACGCCCATGGCTTCTAATCTATCTACATGTGTACCCATTGGCCTGCCTTCTCTCCTAATACCCCGGCTGTTTTCTGTGTTCTTCTCTAAGGGCAACCCTTCCACATGTGAGCCAGAATACAGCCTCTCCTTAATTCCAGAAAAGGGCTTCAGCCATCCTCTCCTTTCTCTTCTGCACTTTCCTTTTTTTCTATTTGATCTTTCTCAACACTGTGAAAACATTTTGTAATATTACCCATCTTTAAGGCGGAAAAAGCAATAGCAAAAGAAAACAAGAAAACCTCTCCTTGTGGCTAATGTATCATTTCTCTGCTTTTCTTTAAAGCAAAATCCAACAAATAGTTTGCCTATCTTCACTGCTTCTAATTCCTCTTCTGAAATCCTTCCTTGAATTCCCTCCAATCAGGCTTTCATCCCAATACTCTGCCAAAATAAGTGCTTGTCAGGATCATCAGTGACCTCTCTATTTCTAATCCAATAGTCAGCCCTCTTCTTAGCCAGGCTCTCAGCATCATTAGCATAACTGATCACTTTCCCTTTCTCCAGGTAGTGGCTTTCTAGACAGCTGTCTCTTGACTTTCCTACTCCCTCACAGGCTGCTGTTTTGTCTTTTTAGCTGGTTTCTTGTCATCCCTTAAATTTTGTACTTTCAAATGCCCCAAGACTCAATATTTCAATAACTTTCTTTTCCCTCAGTTCCTAAGTAACATCATGCAGTCACAAGACTTTAAATGCCATTTTTATGCTGATAACGCTCAAATTTATATTTACGTAAACTTATATCTATCCAACTGCCTAAATGCCCTTTCCACTTAGATGTCTACAATGGAACTCCTTTTCTCCCGTAGATTTGCTTTTCCTACACTTTGACCCATTTCAATAAAAATCTCTAATTTTCCTTAAGGTCAGCTTGTACTTATTTTTTGCTTTTACACACCACATTCATTTCCTCAAGAAATCATATTGTTTTGACCATTAAAGTACATCTAGAAACCACCACCTCTGCTGCTAAGATCCTGGTCCAGCCATCATTCCCTGTCTAGGATTACTGCACAAGCCACCTAATTGCTCTTATGTCTATTTCCCCACTATTCATTCTCAACAGAATGATCAGAGTGATCCTGTTAAAAATATGCCAGTTCTTATCACTCCCCTGCACAAAAACCTTCAATGGCTTTCCATGTTGCTCAGAACAGGACTAGTTTTTATTCGTATTTGTATTCTATCTTATCTCTGGCAACCTTTGCACTGCCATTAACTCCCCAGCTCACAAGATAGAAACCTGTTTCTACACGTTTTTATTTGGTTTCCCAATATCTTGAAAAACTTGGCTCCTCTAATCAAGATGCGTACCATATTCTTATATGTTTGTTCAGTTTATTATTATTTATATGCCTTGATTATTTAGCTTACTCATGTTCTATTCTTCAGGTATAGAATGGGAATAAAAGTGTCTCTCTTTTTATGTGAATGATGTAAAATTAGGTGATGAATAAACTATTGCTCACTATTATAATAAATGATAAGTATGCTTTTTTGTGGGTAATAAATAAATAAGTTGGAACCTCTTTTCATATACCTTAAACCCTTGCCACCCAATTCCAACCAAAAGCATAACTGGGAGAGATAATACTCAATATTGGTATTTCTTGACCTTTTTTCACTATCCACACACACACACACAGCTTTTTGAGACTTTTTTTCCTAATAGCCATCATCACCCATTAAATTTTAATATCACAGGTATACTGCACATCAGTTTATGACCCTTTGGAAGTCCACAAATCATTGTAGTATCTAAGGGTTTTCAACCCACAACAACCAGTTTTCACCTCTTTGAAGGCCATATTGCCCCCAATGAGAATGCATGCTCTGTGGAGAATCCGCATTGCACCGATTCCTCAGAGATGCAATCAATTCTTATGAATTGATCACTCCAAACCTTCAGTGAGCTATGTTTTTAGAATACATTGTTTTGTGTCTTGTATCCTTAATTTTTATTGAATTATATTCAGGCATTGTGCTTGGCTTACACTGAAGAACATTATAAAAGCAAAAACTACAAAATCTCCAGAATTCACTACCATCTTACTGTAGAGTTGTTGAGGATGTGTTTTGCTGAACTACATAGTGTCCTTCTTTAAAGGAACCATGATAGGAAATTCCCTCAGGTAGAGAAGTGAGTGCCCTGGACAATGCTAATAAACAAACATTTAATTAAAATAATTTAATATTAAATGAAGATTCTTGAAATTCTGGATACTATTTATTGAATGGAGAGGTTGGAATCTGATTAGAAGGATCTAAAGTCTAGAACAATTCATCTTAGGCCAATATTGCAAACCTCAACAAACCCCATTACTATTACTACCACCACACACTCAAAAAAGATACCTACAGTAAAAGAATCCATTCTTCTCTGTAGGCAGTTTAGATAGTACCTTATTACCTGTTGGAGCATTACCTGCCACATATACTCTTTAAATAGAGTATCAATGTCTTCCTTCAATACAGTACTCTCCCTTAAAAAAATCTCTGGTAAAAATATTTCCTTAATTTATTGCATTTCCGGTACTGTATTAGCATCCATTATAGATTGTTATCATGGGTACTCTCCCCAGTTGGACTGTTCCCTAACTTGCTTGTATTTTCATATCTCAAGTTCAGCAGTAGATGAGCTTTTCCTGAGCATATCACTAGTTTTGATCTTTCAGATCATGAATTTCATGACTAATTTATTTCTCTCTCTGCATTGCCTGGATGGGCTGAAGATCAGAGCCGAATTTGCAACATACCACTAGCAAAGTTTACAGAACACTGCATATTTTAATTAAAATACGTTAAGACATGTAGAGTGCTTTTTAAAAAGACCTGGAACCACAAAGACATTGCATAAATATTACTAATAGTAGTAGTAGCAGTAGCTGATGCTGCTGTTGCTATTTTGGTGTTGTTCTTTAGGAAAAATAAGATGAAATTATTTTCCTTCCCATCATTTCTTTTTTTTTTTTTTCTTATCATTCTTTATGTATCTTTGTAAACTATTCCAAAGCCTTCTTAGAATGAGGTAGCACATAATTAATAAGAAAATATTTATACTTTATTCTCCAAAGAAGCTAACAAAGCATTTTGACCCAATATTTGCTTTTTTTTCAATTAAGCTATTTTTTTAAAAAGTTATCTAAATAAATTCTGAAGCATTCAGATATCTGAAAGACGTAGATCACAAATGTCAAGAACATGTTTCAACTCTCAAGAACTATTAATATAAGGTATTTTATGTATCAGATTTCCAGTATATGCTTTATAATTAAAATGTAAGCTAAAAATTCATGAGGTATTGACTATAAATAATGTAGTCAAAATGTGACAGCCAATAAAATCTGAAGAGAAAATGCTAAAAGTGAAGACAAATTAAAAAACACATATATTTTGTATCATCATTTTCATTGCAAATGGAGAACTGGTATATGCAATTCTAAGATTACAAAGAGATTGTCATCCAAGGAGAAACCTCAAACATAAAGCAAACCAATTTAATAAAAATTGGAAGTGGAAAAAGTAATGATGCCACCACACTGAAAAAAATATATAGCCATCATGATTGAAATATTCTTCCCAGTATCTTTACTGCTCTAGCAACATTATATATTCTAAAGTTCTTAAGAATACCTTGGTTTTAATAAATGAAAGGACATTATTTTTATACAGTAACTATAAATGACTGCCTAAATCTCCAAAACATATAAATATGCTGTGTTGGAATCTGATACCCATCAAGAATTTTATGTAAAGAGTGTGGTGCTGCCCAAGCACAATTATTTAGCTTTTGCTCCTTTGTTTTTTCTGAGTATGGTTTTCTCCCAATAATGCAGTCAGTCCTATGGAAGACTGCTCATGACTAGAAACCCTGGTTATTTTGCCATTTTGTTAATTAATTTGCCCTCTATACTAAAAGTTTTGATTACTGAACATATCTTTCCATAGTACCCTAATGCCACATATTATTGTTTTGCTTTTTTCTTAAGATTAGAAAACTGTCTTTACCAAATATTTTAACTGATCCTTAATATCTTTACAATAAATAAATCAAAATGCAATGAATATTACAGTGACAACAAATGCAACCTTACTAAAACATAATTTTAAAAGTGATAATATTATCTCATATTCATTCAGTTATGACCCTTCTGTACATCTTTGAGTTAGGATAATGAAATAGGAGAGCCTCTTAACTTAGAATTTTCTTATCCTGATTTTTTTTTTAGCCTTCTTCACCCATTTGTCATATGATTGTAATTTATCACTAAGGCAAGAGGCCCAATAACTTTATTGTCTTCTTATTCTCTAATGCTTTGAGCAATATTTACCACAAAAATTATTAGTTATATTCAAAGAATTTTAAAATATTAATCAATATTTTTATGTCAAAGGAAAGAAATATAAAAAGGAAATTATCCTATATCTGAATTTTAAAAACTAATTTCCTTTCCTTAAAAAGGGGAGAAAGATTACATGGTACTCAAAGAAATGAAAATTAAAATGTGCCTTTTTCATTATGTTGCAACAGTGTGAAACTATTTAGTGTTTTTAAATGTCTTTATTGCCTTTCCTGGAGGAAGATTTATTTTACTAAAACTTTAGATTAAGAAAATGAATAATAAATTTTGATAGGGGTCACAGCATTGATATTGGAATTTAAAAAAGGCATGTATGTTGCAAGCAATATTAAACTCAGTATTTTAAGCATTCTGAGGACATATTTGATTACAAGCAATTCCCTACAAATTAAGTAGGAATTGGCTATGCCTAATATCCTACATTATATGTTCTTCCTGTAACAGGAAGTACAAGGCAAGGTTAGCTAGATAAAAGATGGAAAATTGCAGTGAGTATATGCTCAGAGAGAGTCACTGCTTTTGCAGAAAAAGAAAAATTTACTCTTTTCTCACTTTAAGCTTGAACAAACTTCTTTCTTTATAATTAATCTATTGATAATGTAGGCAAAAGCATTTACATGATGCATAATTGTTACTGAATAATTTTATTTAATTTCAACAGTTACTAAAACACACAACCAGCCAGCACGTGAATAATGTGCTTCACATAGAATAATGTCTTCATAGTACATTATCAATTGCCATGTCATATTTAAAGAAACTCATTCTTTAGTTATTAGATGTACTTAGAAGTACTTACACAATTTAGAGATTGTCAAGTCATGGGATACATTTTTACAAATTTGATAAATTCTTATTTATATGTCTTAATGTTAAAATACTGTGTCTCTATGTTTAATGTATTTTCTGTACAGATATGCTGTGTAGTCGATGAACTGTGATTAGGGGCACCCAGTATGTCCTTTGTGGCTTAAATGCAACCATTTTTATAAGATAATGAGCACCATTATAAGTTTTAAAACTTAAGATTAGGCAATATTCCAAATAACAAACATTCTGTTGTGGCTATTTTCCCAGGTTAACAACTTCTCTAATATTTTAACAAGCATGTTTGAAATATAATCTAACAAAATGTGTATCTGCCTTCTGTTAAATTTCTGTTGAAGGAGATGATACTAAAATATCACCTAAGGGATTCCTTTGAAATGTTCTATAAATTAAGTGAAATGGAAATTGATATCCCTTAAAAGATTACCTATAACTTTACATTAAGTGAGATCATTATAAAGCAACAGCTCACAATAAGAGTTTTGCTCTCTTTGAGTATCAAGGATTGCTTTTTATTGCTTCTCTCCTTTTAGTAACACATTTTTCAGTGTATATTTTGTTATGCCCACAACAGAAGGGCATTTGTAAAATGCATTCTTATATGTCGTCCCATCTCTGCTGTCTTACCTCATATCCCTCCTCCTTTAGGAAACTCCCTTTCTGCCACTTGCAGCTGCCCCTCCTTTTGCTCCCAGGGTACCTGGGTGTTGAGTGCAATAGCACATGCCACCTGGAGCCACAGCTGTGGTTTACTTGTCACTAAGCTGTGAGCTGCAGGACAAGAAAGGCTCTTTCTGCACCTAGTACTGAGCATGGTCGTAGGCTCTAATTAAATGTAAATTGAATTAATAAATGACCATTAAGATTTCTCTCTTCTGGTTATACTTAGAAGAGCTATCTTCAAAAAAATGATAAAACAAAATTGGTCAAAATCACAAGTTTCAATCATATTCAGGTGTTTACTGGCCACTTTGCTAAAACATCCAGCAGATCTTGTCAGTGGACCTTTTTCAGCAGTGCCTTTTCTCTGCCCTCCCAACCTCCACTCAGGACTGTTACAGTCTGGGATCTGCCTTGCTTTGAAATAAACCTAGGCCTCATCTCAGTATCTAGGCCCCTTTCCAAGAGTGCATAGCCTTGGAAATCCAGAGGGGCTTGAGGGTATCTGAGGTCCCAGTTGTTACTCTGAAATGTCCTTCAATTAGGCCCTGCCCAGGTGCCATTTCCTTCCTGAGTCCAGTAAGGCATTATTTGGAATATGGGCATGTGGAGACCATAGAGGAACAACACTCATATCCTTTCCTTCAATAGTGGAGTAGGCCATAAAAAATCTCATAATCATCATTCTCATCATCCCATCATCATCATGCTAGGAAGAGCCAACCGTCTATAAAATATTTATTTATAATAGCAACGCACTCTTTAGCTTTAATTCTTAAAATAACACAATGAGGTAAATATTACTATCTACATTTTACCGATGAAATAAAATTGCCCAATAGTATCTAGCTGGTAAGGTGAGGAGCCAGGATTCAAATGATGTAGTTCTAATTCTAAAGCAGGTGCACTTAATCGCTACCTTATGTCCAGATAAGATGAATTCTGTGTGGCAATTTTTAGTGGGACCCTGATCATACTGGGACATGAAATGGCACAACAGAAGAGAAATGAACACACACAGAAATATCCAAGTCATTCTATAAGTAACTGTCATCTTATGAAGTAGGCATACGTGAGATTTCCAGCACCCAGCTCCACACCATGCTGCTAACTATGTGGCAGAGGACCAGTCATTGCCGCTACTGTTATCCAATCGGCAGTGTCTACATGATCCTAGGAGAAAACCCAGGTTATTTTCTTTTCCTACTAGTGGAAAATTCATCTGATTCAGTTAAAGCTAAAATATTTAAAAAGCCAATTATATAGTTAAATTAATTGATTTAAACTTTATCTAGATATGTCACTTAGAAGGAATGGTCTTGTATTCCTGGCCCAAGATTGTGGTCTAAACACATGCAAGAAAGGTGGTAAACAGCAAGTGAAAATCTCACAACTGCATTAGCAGAACTCTAATAAGAGAAACAAAATGTTAAAATTTAGTATTCAGTTCATTTCTTTAGATGGATTCTAATTCCTATTTGAGCCACATCATAAAATCAACCTATCGCTAACTTTGAAAGAATGGCATACAGAGATAGCAAAGTTATTCTCAGAATATAAATATCAGCAAAAGACCTTGTATGTTTATATTTATGAATTCAGCATTTTAGTGGATATTGTTGGGATGGGCTCATTGCTTAATTTTGAGTCTATGAACAAGTGGAGATATTATACAGAAACTAATTCCAGACACTACTTTCTCCCAGGAAAGGTCCTTCGGGGACATTAGTAGAGGGAGAGAGAGAGAGCGCACACACGAGCATGATAGAGCGACAGCAAAATGGAAAAATCTAAAGCAGGACCTGGTGATATAATGAAAACAAAAATTTACTGAGCACCAAACGTGTATTAGGTAACTTGGTACTTGGGAATTTAAAGATGAAGAAAGGCATGGCCCCTATACTCAAGGAGCCCTAAACTCACAGGAGAATCAGACAGATGAAGAAATAACCGAGCACCTCTGAGAAGGAAGTAATTAAATCCATGTACAACTGCTTCAAAGAATGATATTTTTGATGAACTTTGAATGATCAGTAAGACTTTTCTAGGCAGTAACGGGGTTAGAAGGGCTTGCCAGGCTGAGGAAACAAATGTTGACTCTCAGAATACATGAAAATGGCATCTCAGTCAGTGAAACTGGAATGTAGAATTCAAAACAGAAGCAGGGTAGATATAGTTGGAATAATTGGGTTATATTCAGACAGAAAAGGGGACAGGTTGAGTTTGTAGTTTTTGTTTTGTTTTGTTTTCAAAATTTCCAGAATTACTAAGGCGTAAGCTGTAGAAAGAGAGTGGAGCAGAGAGTCCACAGATATATTGGAAGTCAAATCAATAGGACTTGGTGATGTAATGGAGGTGGGGGAGAAAAGCGTTTTGAAAATGACTGTAAGGTTTCCGTTTTGAATAATTAAGTACATGGTGATGTCATTAACTGAGCTGAGTACTGAGGAGCAGGAGCACATTTTATAAGAATGATAGTGGGAATTGGGAGTATAAAGGGAGGGAGAAGTGGTCCCATGACAAACTCTGAACACCCCTAGCCAGGACAAAACAGGTCAGGTAAAAGAGACAGGTGACAGTCAAGATAAGACATACTATATTAAAAATGAATCAGTAGCCTCAAACTTCTTTCTAACCTTTACAACATATCTCTCAACACCTAGAAAATTAAGAGTTATTTCAAACACATTAGTATGCTGTTATCATCAATCAGTGTCTAAAAGTTCCTTCTGTACAGAAGACATGTCAAGAAACATAATATACAAGACACAAGTATTGGGTAGAGAAAAGTCAATAATGACTCCCCAAATTTTATGATAGAATGACTAGAAGAAAACTGGCACTTACTGGTGTGGAAAGAAGAATTTCAATCCCTGTGGGAATTTGACTTGTTCAATATAAACAAAATGGTTTCTTAAAGAAATACCCAGAATTCTTAATGGTTAGCAAGGAGTAACTACTCTGTTAATTAAATAAATTCCTTGCAGAAGTGATGAAAGCTAATCTTTTCTTCCACAATTCTGAAGTTAAAATGAATTTGAAAACGACTTAAAATTTCAGGATTTAGCACAATGAAAATATGACTTCAGTGGACAGAGAGAAAATTCTGAAGAACACATAAATAGAGCTAAGGATATTTCTTGTGATCCAAAGTGACTAAAATTATTTTTATATTCTGACTGAAATGCTGAACAAGCATAATCTAGTAGAAATCATTTGGACTAGTCACTGTTGAGTTTCAGCCAGTAACTCCTTACACATTTCAGGCAGCTGTTGAAATGGCTTAGAAGCTGTTTCTCTTGGGGAAAGACAAAGGAAAGATTCATCTGGTTATGATCCTTTTAGTCGTTTCAGGAGTTGAATGAATTTGGACAGTTTCTTTTATGAGCTGCATATGTATGTGGAAAGACAGAGAGACACCAATTAATCCTTGATGATAGTTGTATAACACAGAATCCTGCAGTAAGGCCCAGAGGTCTGACACGCAACTGAGTTCAGGAAGTTATTTGGAAGGAAAATCTTAAAGACCAAAATACTACCTGTCAGAGACCCAAAGCCAGATGAATCAAGAAAGATCAAATGGGACTTTTTGCCCCACTTTTACTCTTGGAAAGCTTCCAAGGTGGTTGTTTCCTTGAATCACCCCATGAAACAAGTATGGGAATAGTATACTTGGGTGGTGTAGCTGAGGAGGTGTGTGCTTGAAAGATATCTAATAATTTCTGACATTCAACTCATGACATTAAGGAAGGTTGGATCACAGCATTCTCAAGAAATATTACAAACTGTTCATGAAACAACTATGATGTAGAGCAAAGAGCACTGCACTTAGAGTCAGGTTTCAGTTCAGTACCTAATTTTGCCTTGTACTAGATTGGCAAATCTGAGCCTTAGGATCCCCATCTGTAAATGCGGATAACAATACATATTTCAACAGTATTTTATGAGAATTAAATAAAGTAACGTGCTGCAAATTGACCTGGACAGAGTAAATGATAAATGATATTAATATAAACAATCCATTCAACAGATTCTTATCAATGGTATGTTCTGGGCCAGACTGTCCAAAAACCTTATGAATAAATCAAGTGATCATAAAGAAATCTCCTTTTCAGTGTTTTCATATCTTCATTCTCTGAATATTGACATTTTGGCATTTTCCTCTTTGTTAGGTGAAGATTTTACTTCACACACACAAAAAAAAAACCTGAGGTAAATTGAAATTTGGAATTAATCTTTATCTACACATTGATAAAACCAGACATGGGAAATGAGAATCAAACCCAGACAAGCCAGCCACTTGAATGACTGCTGCTAATTAGGGTCCCATGTAGGAGCAAGGTAAAGCTTCCACTTTGGGGCTCGCAGCACTGATAGAAGCCTTTCTCTGTGATCCTTAGAGCTTTCATCTTCCTGACAGGGCTGTGTTCTAAGCAAACTTAATATCCTCTTCTAGAACTAGGAAATGATTTCTTCCACAAATAGCGGTACCAGAAATGTACATGCAAATGTCTTCTAAAAATATTTCATCTCTCTTAAAATCTTAGGGATGCCTACACAAAAGAAATCCTCTATGAGAGATTTCAAAGCTCCCAAACACCAGCTGGGCTCTCAAGAAAGAAGCAAAGTAATAGAAGAAGCAAGTGCAAGTGGGGGGGGGGAGGAGAAGGGAACAGACCTCCTTCATCTGCAAGCCAACCCAGTAGGCAATGTGTCTGTATCTCCTGAAAACATCTAGAAAGTCTTAGTCATGGATGTGCTCAACCGGTCCTTCAAGCTGAGCACAAAAAAAAGAACCATCAGCCTTTGCATGGAGGAACACACAATTCTTGAACTTTCTCTTTGTCTATACTTGCTGTGCCTTGGCTTCAAAAAAATTGATTAGGAGAAGGTGGGGAAGAAGTAGAGGAGGGAATAATTTAATACTTGTTTTTATGAATTGGGCAAAAGAGAAAGGGAATCTGAAACCCCATTCACTTCAGATTTAATCAATATAAGAATGGTCTGTCAGACAGTTATTTCCAAGCCAAGTGCAAAGATTATATTAAAAAGCTGGCTCGGTTGCTTATGAACAAATCACAAATTAAAAACCTGAATTTTATTTCTTAAAGATTTTGTATAAGTTGGGGGATAAAATAAAAAGCCCATGAAATCCATTAATTGTGTGTAGTAGATTCTATAGGACAGCACCCAGAATCTGAGGTTTCCTCCAGCTCACCTCTACACTAAGTATTCTTCTCAAATACCAAATGCTTATTAAATAAGAATTTTTTAAAAATATACAAGCTGTATTTCATAATTGAGTCTTAGAAGTTCGGGGTGGATTTTACTATGCATTTTGTAACATGTTTTTTCGTTTAATTTTCACAAACACCCTACTAGGTAAATATTATGCTCCCCATTTTACAGATAAGGAAATAGAGATTCTGAGGTTAAGTACTTGTGAGAGGTTACACATTCAAGTGAGACACAAAAGTATTTAAATAGAGTTCTGTCTCACTCTCAATCTCATGCTCTTGTGAAAACTTTGCCTTGCATTCCTAAAGAAGTGGGTAAGCTAATATTAAAAATTCTGCTCATTGTAATCTCATTCTGCCCCAGAATATCAGAATTATGGTTTTTGAGCATGTGCTTGGTCATTGGCCAGGAGGCAGTGAGAAGTTACTTTAAAATTTTCCAGCAAATAACTGGTCATCACTCAATGAGAAATGCTCATTCCCTTTTCTAAGAAGTAAAGAATCCTGGCTTCAATGACAAGGAAAAGGCCAGAGTCAACAGTGAGGAATGAATGCAACTGCCAGGATAATCTTCCAGCAAATCATGTACCTTGCCAAGAAAAAAAAAAAAAAAAAAAACAAAACAAAAAAAATGAGTCTGCTTGGCATATGGGTTTATAATTGCCAAACAAGTAGGAGCAGTAAGATTAAGGGGTTTCACTCAGTTGGAAAAGCACACCAAAGCCACTAGCACTTATACAATCAAGCTTTTAATGTATATTTGTAAACTAATATCAACTCTAATTATCATAAAAAAGGAGAAATATAACAAATGTGTTTGCAAATTTTATGGCTCAGTGCTTGACACTCTTGAAGACATTATGGTTTGCTTAGAATCATAGACTCATGGCCATAACAGGAACCTTAGGATTTATACCACACTGAACCCTATCATTTTACAGAAGGAAAATCCACATCCTTGAGAAATTAACAAAAAGCCAAAGATCACACCAACATCAGAGCCATGTCTTGATCCCAAATATTCTGATTTGCCCAAGTTATACAACTAGCTATTGATAGAACTGGAAGTAGATCTTAAGTCGTCCTTATTCTTCTCCACATGCTTACTGTTTTTCTATCTTAAAGATGCATAAGAAGATAAAATCATCACAAGCAAAATAACCAAGCCAAAGTCACAGGCACCCTGTAAAATAGATGTCCTAAGGCAAAAACAAAACAAAATAAAAATTAACCAAAAAAAACCCACATCAAATGTAGAAAAATTCTGCAGTATCTCAAAGATCCATTCTATTTTATTTTCTGATTTTTGTTTTCTTTTCCAGATAGTTTTAAAGCCAGTTGAGGTGAATATCTATGACCGTATTTGTCAAAGTAAAAGAGATAATGCTTGTAACAATTGATTTAAAATCAAAGACTATCTCAGCATTTTCCCCAAGAGATCTATTTGAAGCAAATCCAAATAGCTTGTCCATCTGTAACATACAGAGACATCTCCTGTAATTGTTAATGAGCACTAGACCATTTATTAAAATAACCACTTATTTTAGGACCATTTATTTCCTTATTTGCCTAACAGAAATTTTAACATTAACTTCACTGAATTATAGGAGTTGTATTGCAAATTCTGTGCCAGTTTCCAGGCAAGTAAAACTTTTCTACCTTGTAAATTTGTAAATTTTATGCCTCAACTCTGTTTCTAAAACTCCAATGTTGATAGAGTTAAGGAAAGATGATGAATAGATGAGAGCCTTGGGGGCGAGATAATCATAAAGAGAAAATGTGCAAGGAAGAAGAGAAAGATATGACAAAAATTCCAAAAATGAATCAACCAATTCTAATTCTATTCTGGTTTTGTCTCAGACAATTTGTAAAATCACAGTGGTCATGTCTTAAATTTTAAAATATCTGGTTTTGCTTCAATAGCTTCCCATTAACCTAATGTTAAGTGCTGTGAGAAAATTGGGGACTGTATGAATATTTTTAAATTATCTTTGTCAGAAAATTCATCTACAAATTGTCAGATTGCAGTATCTTAAAGTGAGAAATAGCTCTTTCTTTACCTTCTTCAACCTTCTTTAGCATTTGTTTTCACTAGTTTATAAAATTCTGCCACAAAACTTGAGAAAATAACTACCAATAATTTTATCACCTAAACCTCATAATCCAATGGGAGAAACTGAGACACAAGTAAGTAATCTGCTGAAGAATACATAGCTTGTAAAAGTTAGACCCAGAATTCCTAACTGGTCATGTTGATTCCAACAACAAAGTTCTTAACTACCACTCAACATGTATTTCAAATGAAATTCTTATGATTAATTGACTTTGTAAAATGGCAAACTCCTACCATGCCTTAATCCACAAATAAATAAGGTCAGAAATGCTGACTTTATCTAAACTCAGCCATTGTAGCTTATTAAATTTTTTAGCTGGAATTATTTTTTTGTGATCATCATTGCTGCTAAAATTCCAGATGTTAGAGCAAATATAATTGTTTTTATCTGTATACTCCACAATAAACACATTAGAAATAAAAGGTAGCTTCTAGTCTTATAGATCCTGAGTGGATTTCAATGGTTACTGATAAAAATCACTGGTACTGAAACATTTTAAGTGTTCGGTAACTAATTAAATCACTTGCTTTTCTTATCTTGTTTAGCCTCAAGGAGTTGGAAAAATGGGAAAAGATGAGGAAGGCAAGTTAGAGAAGTTGTGAGTAACTCAGGGGAGCAGTTATCGCACAACACACTTTCCTAAAGTTGTGGATAAAACATTATTGTGACATGCTCTTTGACAAAATAAGACAGGCTTCTCTTTTTTGCTAGGTTCTAGGCTAGACAAAAGAAGCTCAAATATGCAGCTAGTACAGCCTCTGACCTCATGGAATTAATTGTGTTGATTGAGCAGAAAACATGCAATAGTAGAAATGTGTATAAGATACAATTGTACAGAAAAAAAGGCTGAAAATTCTTAGATGAAGAAGTGTCAGAAAAGGTTCCACTGGGCAGAATGGATGAGAAGAGTTTTAAAAATAGAGTAAGCCTTTGGTGAAGAATAGGAGAGACTGCATTCCAGAAATAGAGAATGGCACGTACAAGGACACATAGGCCTGAAACAGGTTAGCAAACAACTGTTAGTAAAAGTTGGGGACTCAAGGGAAGAATTTATAAAGTGAGTTTCAATATGTATTTATTGAATACTAAAAGTATGCACTCACTCTTACCACCCTTATTTTGGGACCACCCATGTTCTCAGAGTAGATCCCTGAACATCAGGTACATGTATAACTATGATATAATGGTAGAAGTACTGTTGTAAAACCACAAAGGAGGAAGTCACATTTGAGTTAGACTATTACGGGAAAGTAAAAATTGTCCGGAGACATACCAGGAAGAAGGAATAGTGTGTGATCTAAAAGGACCCCAGTATGTGATTGAGGAGCAGCCTGTACGCTTTAGTGTAAGTTGTGTACAGGGATCCCTGTTTTATGTCATTGTTTTGCTTTTTTTTTTTTTTTTTTTAATCTAAGTATTCTTCAAAATATATGTGGCAGGTCTAGGGCATGAGTCAAACATCCTTAAATGTATTATGAATTGCTACCATAAACTCAGAGTTTTCCACAAGCCAGGCATTTTCTGAAGTGCTTTACATAAAGCAGCTGGTTTCAAACTGATAAGCAGTGCTGCACAAGCCCCATTGGGTGAGGGAGCAGGGAGTACAGCTGCCAGCAGGAGCATACAGAAGGCAAAACCCCGCTGGGCTCCTGCCCCCAGACCTCCTTCTGCTCAACTTAAGTCATGGGCTTCCACATAGGATTTTCTGAAGAATGGTCATGTTGCTGAAATATATATATATATATGATCTATCATATATATATATGATATATATATGTATAAACCATTGCTAGACATTTTCTCAGTTCTCACAATGAAGCTATGAGACATATTACCTCCTTTTTATAGTTGATAGAACCAAGGTTTAAAAAGATTAAGGAACATGCTCAAGATTACCCAGTCAATAAAAGTCATAGTCAAGAATTTGGATCCTACTTTGCCTGTCTCTAGAGTCTCTGGCCTTAGCTGATATATTTAAACAGGTTCCTAAAAGGACAAGTGAAATCATGATCTGGTTGTTTATCCTCATATTTGCCTGTGTGTTCTGTTCAACCCTAATCAGCCAAAAGCCAAGTACAACTCTCTCCTCTGACAAAATCACATCCATTGACTCCATGCAGCAAAGGGCATACACCCCAGAGGAACCATGGAATGCCGCTCCATAGTCGAGGGAGAGACAGGTTTTGAAAGGTTTGAGTTCCTGCTGAAGAATTCTGAGGAGGTGTAAGAGAAATAGAAAGTAGCTCTGGATTAGTTGCTATTTCTGAACTGGTGTTTGAGTTTCCCAGCTGCTAAAACAAAAACCATACAATGACTTGGCTTAAACAATGGGAATGTATTGGCTCATGGTTTTGAGGCGAGGAGAGTCCAAAATCAAGGTGTCAGCAAGGTGAAAACGATGCTTTTTCCCTGAAGACTGTGGTGTTCTGGGACTAGTTGCTGGGGAACCTTGATCCTTGGCTCTTCTGTCACATGTCAGTGCATTTGGTGATGATTTCTCCTTTCTCCTCCAGGTCCTCTTGACTTCCAACTTCTTTCCATGGCTTTTTCTCTCTATGCCTGAATTTCACTATGTTTATAAAGGACTCCAGTAATCCTATTAAAACCCAAATTCATTCAGTTGGACTGCACCTTAACTGAAGTAACATCTCTAAGAGATCCTATTTGCAATGGGTCCACACCCACCTGAATAGATTATGATTTAGAACATGTTTTTCTGGGATACATAATTCAAACAAGGATTAACTCAAGCTAGGGGCTGCCATGAAGAAAGGACAGTTTAGCAACTGAGTATCCCCAGTAGGACGTGGGAAAAGTAAAGCAGTTCTGGGAGCCTGATTGGTAAGGAAACAAGTGAAAGAAAGTCACTCAAAGAGGGGGTCCTTTGGGCATTTTACGGCTGCTCTATGACCTTGACGTGTCTCCTGTTAATTTTGCAGCTGGTGTCCTACCAGCCTGATGAAAGGAAAGGCTGCTTTATTCTTTTTCAGTGTGGGCTGATTTTCATTCTTTCAGTCCCAGACAGGCTTTTACTCCTTTCGTTCTCTAAACCTTCCGGCATCACTGTTCCAGTCTCCACCATGAGTGCTGAAGTTACCACTGCCTCTCTTCCAGTAAGATTTTTATCAAATGCAATACTTTTCAAAGCATACATCCACTGTTATCTACCTAAAATATTTTATCAGTCAGGTTCTTAAAGATAGGATATATATTAAGAGATTTATTTTAAGGAATTGGCTCACACCGCTGTGAGGGCTGGCAAGTTGAAAATCTGTTGGGCGGGCTGGAAACTCAGGCAGTAGTTGATGCTGAATGTTTTAAGCCAAATTTTTCCTTCTCCAGAGAACCTCAGTTTTGCTTTTAATGCCTTCAACTGATTGGGTGAGGCCCACCATATTTTTGAGGGTACTCTCTTTTACTTACGTCCAACAACTGTAGATGCTAACCACATCTGCAAACTACCTTGGCAACAACACTTAGTGTTTGATTACACAATTGGGCACTATAGACTAGCCAGGATGACAAATAAAACGATCACACACACCAACATGTATTAGGCACACCTCTAGGCAATACGGAAGCAACCTCCTTATCAAAACGCTTTCTTCCCTAAACCCAGGGCCAATTATAGGACTTCAGAAGAATAAAAAATAATGTCTTACCTAGAAAAGTTTGAGGATCTCTGGACTAAGCAGTAAAATGCATGCATGTTGATGTTGTGGGTTTTTAATATATCACTAATGAGAGAAATCTATTTCCTGAGGTGACGCTTTCATGGGAAGACCCTTTCTTGCCCCAGGTCCTAAGAATTAGAGAGTCAATGTAATAAAGAGAATATAAAATGAAGGGAAATATCAAGGGTTCCATTGCAGATCACACTGGTTTCCTTGTGCTGTCTCCTTCCTTAAGGTCCATGGTCTCGCCCTATTAGTTTCCTCTCCCAGTTGTGTTCCATAATCAGAACAAGGATCAGGGCCTCCAACCAGAAGTATCGCCCAATTATTTAACATTATGGATTGAATCCTCATCTATGTAGGAGTGGTCTTAGATAACATAGCTGAAAATATGATTTGGATATAGTCCAGTCCTTGTCATGAAGTTGTTCACAATCTAGTGATAATAACAGTTGTGAACACAAATGTGAGGCAAATTCTAAGTATTATGGTATCGTACCAACTTGGATTGGACTATGGTATCCAAATTTAAGTAGCAGAAAAGACATTCGCATTAAAAACTGAGTAGAGTGGTTCTCTCCACATCATAAATCCTGCAGACTAAGTGCTACTTATTTTTAATTAAAATTTCTGTTCTAAATACATATGTCACGTAGCAGGAATCATCCCTGAAGGAAGTCAGTCTAGGGAAACTAGGTGAAAAAAAATCACAAAAAAAACCATGGAAGAACCATAATAATATAAATTGGTTTTACATTTCCTCTGATAGGGAAAAATGATTCACAGGATTGGCGATTTGTTCATATTTGGTAATTGGGCAGTTTTGTGAAAAGCAAAATACATGTTTGCCATAAACCATATAAGCACTGAAATTATACTTGATAGCAGTATTATGACATACATTTGTTAGGTAGAAAACCGATATATATTGAAAAGCCCTTCAAGAATAATGCATCCCACATTTAAAATTACTTTAAATAGTATTTCAGTCAGGTCTCTAATTTGTGCATGGAATGTGGAAGGGAATTGAAAATGAAGACCACAATTACATAAGTTTGACCCATTAGAGAAATTAAATATAATACACATAAACATGAAGAGTTTATTTTAAATAAATCAGCCATCCTGACATGGAAGCCACAAATTATGAAATTGTATTTGGTTTTCATCCTAACACTAAAACTTCAAAATGATATTCACACATGGCTGAACTTCTTTCTGTGGCCACAGTTTGGACTGTGCCAATCCACAAATTCAGGCAAGTACATGAACGTGTACCCGTCACTGATATAATTTGTGATCCAAGCACAGAGCTTTGCAGAGACCCTGCAGTCATTCTCAGACAAACAAGGTATTCAGAACTGAGCATTGGAAACTAATGTTTTACTGTGCGATTGAGGTTTGTTATTGGTCATTTTATCAGAATAAAATAATCTGTGGCCCGTGGCATATTTAAAAATATCTATGTAGCAAAATAGAAAAACTGCTGGAATACAAAGATCTCTTTGAAACAGCTTAGGCAGTAGCCTGTGCTTTCCTATATGACTTTTTTTTTTTTTACTTTTTCAGCTGGTCCTCTTTTTTTTTTTTTTTTTTTAAGATTTTTATTTATTTATTCATCCATCCCCCCCTTGCTGCCTGTGCTCGCTGGGTTAGCCAACCACGCCGTGGAGGCGGGCTGCCCTCACCAGGAGGCCCTGGGAACCAAACCGGGGCCTCCCATATGGTAAACGGGAGCCCCACTGATTGAGCCACAGCCGCTTCCCACCTATATGACTTTTATTTTCTTTCTGTGTCCTTGCCTTGGCACATTACGGATTACTAGAACCAGTCCATTTCTAAAGCAGTCTGCGGAAAATGGCAAGGAGGTAGAAAATCGTGGCCTTTCAAGCCCGGCAAATCTTGGGTTGAATCCTGGCTCTGCCCTCTACTGGCCGTGGGCAAATTATTTCACCTGAATGGGAATGACATCCTCTATAAAATGGAGATAAGAGCTTTCATCATAGGCAGTTGTGTTCATGTCATTGTATATGTAAAGGGCTACCGTAGTATCAGTCTCTAGCTGTAAAACAGACAATGGAGCCATCTTAGTTATTAATGTTATCACTGCGATGGCTAGTATTGTCACGCAGCATCCGCATTAGGAGACTACCAGCGGCTGCACCGCGCTTTTCTATTGCTCTCGCTATTCTGCCTTCACTTTGGGGCTTTTGCTGCCCTGCTCACTTCTAAAAACCACTTTATCTGCGTCTCATGATGCTTTCCTGCACATGTTTTCCATGCTGCCCCAAACGCTGCTAACAGGGCGATAGTAGGATGCAGGCAGGCAGATAAACATGATAATCTTCCGCCTAGAGGGAATATCAATGTGCCTTTAAGAACCAGGGACTCTGAAGAAATGCCCCTATCTTCCTGAATATAAAACTGGGCTGTTTCCAAAGAAAGACCTTTTTTAATATGATAAATCATAATGATTTAAGGTTTCAAATTTAGAAATTGGACTTCCAAAAACTAACAGTATTCTATTATATTTGCAAGCTGTGGGCTATATCTTTTGGCCCTTCATCCATTCCATCAGTGAGTTCAGTAGATACTGCCTAAAAAGGGGGGTGAAATGGAAAAGAAGAGCATGCCTTCTCAGGGCCACTTTTCAGCCCTTTTCCAAGAATTTCACTTTGGGCAGGACTTGGACCCAATAACTTACTGACCACAAAAATAGTCCTTCTGGGTGGCACCCAGGATGTAAGTCCATATCATATTGTTGTTTTCATTTTTAATTCATAGTATAATTGATCAGGGCAATTGTTCTTTAGATAAAAATATAAATAGAATGTATCATGAAACTGATCAAAATTGCAATATTATCAAAAATACATTCCTGGGAGTGGCTATAGCTCCATGGTTGAGCACCTGCCTCCCACACACAAGTCCCAGGTTCAATCCCCGGTACCTCTTTTAAAAAAAAAGAAAACATTCCTGAAATCATTTTGTATAAGCACCTTGTTGTCTTGAATCCATTGGGATAAGAAACGATGCAAGCTCTATTCAGCACACCTATGATGTCATCATTTCTGGAAACGTTACTAGTACTTCTACTGAATCCTTTTTATATTTTTATGTTTTAAAAACTTACCTATGGTTTTTACTCATTTATATTTGTTTCTTCGTTGTGTGCCTTCTGGTAGGAGCTTGAGGTGGCTCTACCATAGGGGCAGCATGAAGATTTGTGATCTTAAGTCATTTGTGTAAGCATGCTGGATAAGCAGTCCACATGCTCTCACACACAAAATCCTTGAAGCAGTTTTGTTTTTCTTAAGTCACTTAAAAAGTCAGAGACACCAGCTCTTAAAAACGAACCATTTGGTATTCAGGGTTACACAATCTGTCATTCCCCAGAGCAGATCGTTATCAATAAAATGATGTATGCACTTGTGGTTGACTTCGTAGGTGCAGCCACCGTGTCACCAAGTCTCCTCGGCTTACTGCTGCCTGCCCTCGGCACCGTCATCTACTTGGGATTCTGAAGGTGGTGTGGCAGCCCCTCTCCCCAACCTGGCTCAGAGGACACTCTTCACCCCTGTGAGGATTACAGTTCTTTCCAATTCCTGTGGCTCCCTCCAAAGCCAAAAGAATTATTCTAACGAACTACCCTGCTGATTTACAACACACGTTATGACTGAGGCATTCAGGAACCCCTTCATCCAAAAGAATAAACTTTCAAATGGATATGAAATGATTTTTAACTCGTTCCAATATGCCTTATAAACCACTTAACCTGATTCTGTGACCGTTGCATGATTTTAATTCAATGGAACAAGTTACAGTGTTCAATTCAATACTATAGGCTGTAGAGTGAAGGTAAAAAAAAAAAAAAAAATCACCAGACACAGGTGCTTTAAATTTAATAACAAGTTGTGAAACATAATAGAGGTTGAAATGTTGATTGTATGTGGTAAATGTAAGAGTAATTCAGTCTCTTGTACTATCCTCACTGTTGTGGGTCCTGCATATTTTTGAATGGCTCCTATCATTTGTGACATTTTGAGTTCTACTTTTTCAGAAAAGTATAACCGATAAATTTCGACATAACCTTATTACCAAATCATTTTACTGAATGAGTTGAAAGATTTAGAATACTGAAAGACAAATTCTAGAATTCATTATCGTTATTCTTATTTTCACAGTAAATCATTTTCTATTATGTGATTTCATAAACAGTAACACATTTAAGTTCATTTTTAAAAGTAAAGTCAACATAATGTATGGAGTGTTTTGTTTTGTTTTTTACTTTTGTATTCCACTGTGAAGTTATTTTATGTTTTTTCATCACTTGCAAACATTAAAAATCACAGTTCTTTATATAGAGTATCATCATTTCACTGTTTTTATTCTTATGTAGAATGATGAATTCTAAAAAGTAGAGTGTGTCCATTTTTTTTCCTGAGATGTGACAGTCTTTACAGCTGTAAACAAATGACAGTGAAGTGAATATCAGAATTACCTAATAATATTCTAATATCTTTGTTTTTGTGCTTCATTCCCAAGTTTAATATTTCCTTATTGAACGTGTAGGGTCAAGAAATCACCTGTAGATTGAAAAAACTACAGAAATTCCTTTTTTCAAAATTTAGTTTTAAACTCTTTTCCCGTTTTAATGCAATACTGAAAACTGGCTAAAAATACCAAATCAATATGTTGCCAATGGTACTTTTAAGAGTATGCAAAACTAGAAGGCCAGGGGGAGACAAACAATGTGTCTGTATGATGGTGTCTCCCAAGTGTTAGTGCTTTGGGGTTTTATAAATTGTGAAAAGGAAGACGCACATTTCTTCATTCTCCATGGTGTGCACGGAAATGTGTTTGAGTGTGGATGTGAACGAAATCGAGTAATAAAGGGTTAGCTGGCTTATGAAATAGTGCAATGTCTGATGCTTTGAGAGGTATAATCATATTTTATTAGCACAACCTTGCTAGCTAATTAGAGATAGAGTTTATCTTTTTAGAAAGGATACCTTATAGGTTCATAAAAAAAATATTTACAGGAAGCAAGTATAGATATATTACTACTTTACCCCTCTTTCTTTAATTTGTATAATTTTTGTACAATATATCTCTGTGTAAATGTTTAGAGTCTTCATTATGAAAAATTTCAATAAATATTTCATTAGTTTACATTTAATTCTTTGTTATAAAATGAAACTTTTTAAAATAAGTGAAATGGATGATTTCCCAGTGCAAGTATGTCAACAGTCTTAAGTCATTACCAGTTTTCATAAAATATTTAATTATTTGGGAAAAAAAGCAAATGTCTTCATACTTTAGAGAAATGACTATTCTGTAAGACTTCTGTACAAATGTTTGTGTTTTCATTGTTACACTTTGGGGTTTTCCTTTTGCAATGTGACCCATGCTGGGAATTTTTATATAATCAACAGTAACTAAATCTTTTGCCAATTGCATGCTTGCCTTTTTTTTCTAATGTATGGTAATAAAGAGCAAAACTGGTTAGATTTTGCATGAAATGGTTCTGAAAGGTAAAAGAAAACAGACCTTGGAGGTTGTTTAATTTTAAATTTATGGCAGAGATAAAGTAGATTAAAACCACTCATACACTAACTCAAGCTTTTCAATTCCTTGTACAATTGTACAAATTTGAATGGGACTATCAGTTTTAGCTGTTGTCAACCTAACTAATGTATCATCTGCTTTAAGACCCAAGATTCTTAATTAAACTTTATATAGATATAGACACATCTGTTGTTTCTTTGTATTTCAGGAAAGGTGATAGTAATTTTATTTGATACTGATGAATATTGAATTGATTTTTTAGTTATTTTTTATCATTTTTTCAATGGAGTAATATAGGCCTGTGCTTTGTCCTTTTTATGAATGAAAAATTATAAAGAAATAAATGTATTACTGTTACCCAAGAAATAGCAACTGTCCTTTCGATTTACCTAAAGTTTAAACTCATATTTGGTAGATTTTCATTACAAATTCAATAGGATGGTATAAATATTACATGTTAAGCTTCAGTTCAGTGTCTGAGGAGTTCTACAAAAAAAAAAAATAGTACACACACATACAGGCATTATTCCATTGAAATCAGATCATCTGTTAATACCTTCAATTCAGGGGGATGCTAGATGCTGAGAAAATGAGACTATTTAACCCTGAGTGAGATGCTATTCTAATAAGTAATACGCACAAATAAGGAATGAATCTTCAGGCAAGTAGCTGTTCCCAGAACTCTGAATCCCAGGTCTTCCTTTGCTCTGATTTACCTTTTCTTTCTGTGTTCTGATTGCGATTCCGCAATTGCATTCTGACCATCCTTCCTGTTTCATGCAGCCTTTGGGACCCTGCTGCCATTTCTCTACCCTAAGTATTAGTTTACTCCCATTCCATAATTTTGCTTTTGGTGTTTGACCTTGGATTAACCCCAGCTCTAATGCCCCAGGCTCCTGGAAATCAAAGCTTCTTTCTTTGAGAGTGTTTTCTACATTAGAGGTTCTCAAACCTGGTTGCCCAGCAGGATCACCTGGAGCATTTGAAAAACTGAAATGGATTCCCTGGGCCCCAGTCCAGACTTAACAAATCAGAATCTGTAGGGTGAGGTACAGGAGCATACACATTTTGAGGTTGTTCAGGATATCTTCACAGGTAGCCAGGTTTGGGAATCGTAGGTGTTCATGACGAGTATAAGCTAGATGGACTGATATTTTTAGGTAAATCAACAATATATTTTAACATCATTTATGCATAATTTAAATATCTCTTAGGAAAAATATCCATTATCTTGGCTTGCCTAAAATGCTGATTTGCTTATGACCATTCTTATATTTTGTTTCTACATCTTAAGTATCAAGATCCAATACATTTTTCAGTCTAATAAAAATATTCCCTAATTTGTTTGCATTTAAAACACAAGAAGCAGCCTGAAATGCAACCTCAGATTTCTTCCCAAAAGGAATGTGGATCTTCTTTACTTTTTCTTTTTTGTCTTTCTTTTTTTCCTCTTCACGTTACTTGGAAAGTTAATTGTATTTTTAATACTTAATTTCCTGTCTAATCTTCTAGAGATTTCTAATAAAAATATTGGTGAAAAATGCCCCACTCCCTTCAGCATTCGATTTTTCAGATTAGAAACACGGTGATTTTTAACGAGTTGAGGCCAATATTAGTTTTCTACCTTGTTTATTATATTTAAAAACAGGTCTCACTTTTGAATTAGTAGAAATAAACTTGATACTTGGGGTAATATATATCATTATTTCCAATTTTGCTCTAGGATTCAGTCAGGCTTATCCTGAGGCTAAACTGTGAAGTGAAGAAACTTGATCTTCATCTGTCCTATCTCCCCATTCAGGATCTTTGCTTCATTGGATGCCTTGAAAGCAATGCCAAATACCTTGATACCTTCTTTTCCTTTTCTCTTTTCAAAACCCATATACGGTCCACCCACACTGATTGAAATGCTGCTGTAAACATGTTTTTAGACGGCGGCTGTTGATAGTATTCAGCAATATGGGTGATTCTCAAAGACATTATGCTAAGTGCAAAAAGTCAGATTCAAAAGGCCATGTCATCATTTATATGACATTTTGTAAAAGGTAAAACTAATTTCAGAGAAAAGTTCAGTGATTGCCAGGGGATGGGAGTAGGCAAAGGGTTTGGCTACAAAGAACAACATGAGGAAATTCAGTTGGTGATGGAACTGGCGTGTTGACTCCACTCTTTGCATTTGTCAAAACTCAAAACTGTACACCGAAAAGGATGAGTTCTACTGTACATACGTTTTTTTGTGTGTTTATTTATTTATTTTTTGCCTTATAATGGATTTTTTTAACTTTATTTTGTATATTTAATAATTGAAAACATGAACAATTAAAAACTAAAAACTAAACACAGATGAATAAATATATACATTTCTCATGTACATACGTTTTTAAAAACTTTTTTTAAAATTCAGTTATAAAATAATCATAGACACTGGACAGATATGTGTTACTATTCTAACTTACCTGTGATGCTCAGAAACTAATGCAACATATTGAAACTCAGCTTCCCCCTCTGTAAAATCGGGATAACACTATTCGTTCATTCAGAATTATTTCAGTTGCAAGTAACAGACACTCTTAAAATTAGCTTAAGGAAAAATAAGAATTTACTGGCTCACATAATGGGATCCACAAGATGGACTAGATAAAAGTGCTTAAGTAATGTTCTCAGGGGACTGTCTCTCCATTTGTTAATTCTTCTCTCTGGGCCTGGGATTCATTCTCAGGCAGGCTGTGATACCTTGAGACAGGAATCATAGGTGCTAATGGTTCCAAGTCTGCATTCTCCTGGCCAGAGTCAAAAAATAATAGAGTCTCTCTCTCTCTCTCTGACTTAATACATACAACAAATCTCATTGAAGACTCAGATTATCCCCAAGAGTTTGGTATATTTTAGTTAGCCAACCTGGGCACCTCTTGTCCATCCTTCTGGGTAGTTGGAGGGTAGTAAAGACATTGTAATGGAAATTCCCACCTGGACCACATGGCATGGAGGCGGGATGGCCTTCCCAAAGGAAATATCAGGTACTGTTAACAGGAGAGTGTTGGACTAGCAAGAACAAGTCTCCCTTCCACTTAGTTATATGAGAAAGAGTTAATGTGCCTGACACATAGTAAATTCTCTATGAATCTTATATATCCTTTGCAATCATTACTTTTCAATGGATGTATGCATTTTAGCATTTAGGACTTCTAAAATTCTTACTTTAGGTGGTTACCAAACTATCTGTTTAAACTTAGTTGGAGGTTGGCATTTACGGTCAACTCTAAGTCAGGTCCACTTCTATCAGGTATCACTGATTTAGCTGAATTGAATACAGTTTCAGAATGTAAAAGAATGGGGCTGAAAGCCCATTGGCACTGAAACCCTCTTTTTACTTCATTTTGAAGTCACACTATTTCCAAAGATGAGGGTTGATAGGAAACTAAGGTCAAGCAGTCCCATCTACACTCTTTTCATTTTTTCTACAAAAGAATTATGTGTATATCCAGCTATGGTACAAGTTTCCAAGGGACTTCAGAAATTCATTGGAAAAACTTAGCCACATAGATTAGCATTCCAATTAACCACAGGAAAAGGGCATATCAGTGTTGAAAAAACACAAGCGATTTTAAATGAACTGTGTTAGTTATTTATTGCCACATAATGCTGCAGAAGCACAACCACAAAACCTCCATGACATATGACAATAAATATTTATTGTTCACACATCTGATTCGGCAGGTGGCTTTGCCAATCTGAACTGGACTTGTTCCATGCTTGTGAGTCGGCTGAATAGTGGCTGATTCAGGCCACCTTCATTTGGGGCCTTTGGAGCAACTTGGCTCTGCTCTACTTTTTCTCATCCTCCAACAGACTCATCCTGGCATATTCTCATGAAAATGACAGAGGTGCAAGAAAGCAAGCGGAAAGATGCAAGCAGTATTTCAGGCCTTTGCTTGCCTCATGTCTGCTAATATCCTGTTGACCAAATCAAGGCACATTATAAACCCAGAGCCAAGGGGCAGGGTAGATCACCCACATATATGGGTCAACACTTTAATGTTACAAAGGACTTTGATGTAGGGAGTGGTAAAAATTGGGGCCAAATGTTGCATTCTAATACAGACATAAAATCCCATTGAATCTAAAAGGCCATCAATTTTACCATTAAGAAAGGAGAAAGACTCCCAATTAAACTATAACCCTTGTTTATCACATGCTATTTTTAATTTTTTATTTATTGAAATAGATATTTCTTTAAACACAGATTTTTATTACTTGTTACTCTTATGAATACCCAAAAAAGGAAAATATACATAAAATAAATAGTGTAAGATGGTCCTAAAATTTGTCACATTTACAATAGGAATCTTCTAAATCATTTTTATACTTTGTGTTTTGCCGCACAATATCATCTTTTGTACCATCAGGGGTATTGGTGATTCACTGATGCATTCTTTCTTTTTTTTTTTAAGATGTATTTTATTTATTTATTTCTCCACCCCACCTCCACCCCCCCACTGTTTGTACTCACTGTCTGCTCTCTGTGTTTATTGGTTGTGTGCTCTCTGTATCTGTTCGTCTTCTTTTTAGGAGACACCAAGAACCAAACCCTAGGGCTCCCCCATGGGAGGTAGGTACCCAATTGCTTGAACCACCTCTGCTCCCTGCTTGTTGTTTCTCTCATTGTGTTTCCTCATTGCATCATCTCTTTGTGTCATCTCATTGTGTCATCTTGCCACACCAACCTGTTGTACCAACTTGCTGTCTTCTTTAAGAGGCACCAGGAACCAAACCCGAGACCTCCCATGTGATGTGGTAGGCGGGAACTCAACTCCTTGAGCCACATCTACTTCCCATATTTCTTAAAAGAATTCTCCACTATCTCTTCCAGGCCACTGATGCCCAATCTGCCAGTACTTTCTCAATCTTACCAGGTGTTACCAGAAAGTCATTGTAGTCATCTTAAAAATATATCCATGGATTCTTTGATCGGCTTCCCTTTAAGAGAGAGGTAGAGCCTAATTCTCCTCCCCATAGGCATGTTCTAGAGTTAATGACATACTTTTAGTGAATAGAATAAAGGGGAAGTGATGGTGTATGACCCTGGGAACCAGGTTTTAAAAACAAATGTAATTTCCATCTTGGTAACTGTCTCTCTCTCTCGGATCAATGACTCTGTGAGAAACCAGCTGCCATGTTGTGCAGCTGGAGGCGCCCACGTGGTGAGGACCCGAGGCCGCCTGCCAAGAGCCTTGCAAGTGAGCCTGCTAGCAAGCCTGCCCTCCCCCAGTGAAGCCTTCCAATGACTGCAGCCCTGGCTGATAGCTTCTTTATTGCAACCTTATGCAATAAAAAATCACCCAGCCAAACTGCTCCCAGATTCCCGACCCACAGAAACTGTATAAGGTAATAAATATTTGCTCTTTTAAACCACTAAGTCTTTGAGTAATTTGTTATGCAGTAATAGATAACTAATACAGTTAGCACATGATAATGACTTAAGCGATTTACTGACAAGAACTTTAAGCAAATGAAGTTGTCTGATCTGCCCAAAAGGAATAACAAATGAATCTCTATATATCCACCTGCTGGATTCCATTAATTTCTGTACATAATAACTCTTTGGTATCAATGCGGAAGCATAAGGCATTTTAAAAGCAATTAAACTCAACATGTGTTATCCACAAAATACTCACAACTGTATTGAAGCAAGGATAATAGGAACTATGGCCAAGGCCTTGGATGTGCTGGCAATGGCAACACTGTCACAGTTTTACCTCTAGCTGAGAGAAACTGAAAGAAGCCATTGATTTTGTAAGATGCATCTCATTTTTAGAGATGTTAAAAAGTAACCAAAAAAATGCATTCACTAGAAATGATGAAATTAGATTTAACAGTCCTTGTGGATACATGAAGCTTCTGAGACCAAATCTGGAATAAAGAAGGTAAGAGTTATGTTTAGTTTGGGTGTTGACTGGCATTTGTTTGGTACACCGAGGAAGCAAGACTCCAGCTTAACTGGCTGGTATCCCAGTGCTGATCTGAGGTTGAGCAAGGCTGCCAAGGGAAATGATTTCTAGCTTTACATCCGCTATAAAAGTAACAGCTCAAAGTGTTCCCATCTGACTGAAGGGTTTATTTTCATCTTCACAGAACAATATAAGGCCTTGCATGTTCTAAGAAAGCTTCACTATATGTATATTAAGTGAATGAATGTATAGATTTCTAAGGTTTTGTTATAGATTTTTTTAAAAGCTCTTGATTAATAATGAGCTTAGTCCACATATTCGAATACTATGAGAGCCCTTTAATATAAGAGAATAGTGTTTGGCAATGTGGCATTTATAGGTCTGAGTTTGTGAAAATATGTGGGTGAGGGATAGGTTCAATGAAGGCAATTTACTGAAGAGGAAAAAAACTTATCGATACTTGTTCCCTCAGGGGATAACCAGTTCCTGCTTCTCTGAGTATTAATTGTTTTTCTAAAACTTTATTTCTAAATGTTTGTACCTCAGGAGCAGGGAATGAGATTGACATGATCAATAAAACTCTACAATCTATGACATGCACTGATTTCACTGGCCATGCACTATGTCTCATATTTATTATTTATTTATCTTTGCAAAATGTATTATTCCATTCACCTCCCATTCCACATCCTTCATGCTTTCACTGTTTGAATTGAATATTTAATGTTCATCCCTTCAAGTTGTCATCTTCATTTTGTTTACTTACTGTTTACTTATGATCAATAAATAGCACCACTATATATGGGTCTTATTTTCATTAATTATATTATGCTGTACATTTTATTCCATTTCTTATCTCTTTTAATTACCATGATTTTACCTGATCTATCCAGGTTGCTCTAATTAGGTCAAGTTTATCTCTCTGATTACTTTTTTTGCTTTTCATTCCAATATTTCCATCCTATTTTGAAATCTCCCCAGTGGAGACAAGTTTCAACAAACATCCTTTTACATGCTTCTTTATGCATCCCTGTGAGAATTTTCCTGGGATATATATTCATTTATTGAATTACTGGGTGTAGCAGTTTGATATTATTGATGAATTCCTGTTTGTAAATTGGTCTGTACCTGGGCATGATTAAATTATGATTAGGGCTTTGATTGGGCCATGTCAGTAGGGTATTGAATCCCTGCCCCTAGGTGAGTGGGGACTCACAGATAAAAGACATGGCAAGGAACAGAGTTGGAGTCTTGATGCTGAGTTTTTGAACTAGAGCCCCGGGAAGTAAGTACACAAAGGAGCTTGGTCATGAGGAAGGAGAAAAGGCCTTGGGAAAATAAACAAGCCATTCACCTGGTAGTCTACAGCTGGCCTTGTGGAGAACACAGAGGAGCTGAGCCCAGAAAGAAGCAAGCCCCAGGAAGAGAGGAACCCAGGAAGCCTGAACCCTCACAGACATCGGCAGCCATCTTGCTCCAACATGTGGCAATAGATTATGATGAGGGAAGTAACTTATGCTTTATGACCTGGTAATGGTGGGTTTCTAACCCAAATAAATACCCTTTATAAAAGCCAACAGATATCTGGTATTTTGCATCAGATCCCTTTGGCTGATTAATACACTGGGGTATAGTATATATGTATAACTAATATTGCTTTATTCTTGCCTTTTCATTCACTCAACAAATTACTCTTCTTGGTGTTGGGGGTATGGCAATGAGAAAAATAAAGTCACACCTATTTGAGAAGGGGTTCTCCAATTTTCATTTCTATCAACACCTTAGGATTTCCATTTCCCCAACTGAACTTGACATTAGATAAATTAAAAGTGTAGCCAATCTGGTTGCAGGTAAAGGGTTTTAATTTACATTTTCTCTGATTACTAAATATGCTGAGCATCTCTTTATATGAGTAACAATTTTCATTTTCCTCTTCTTAAATCACCTATTCATAGCAAAACATTCTGACACCCTACAGAAAACTTAAATATATGCATACCCTGTGAGTGAGTACATTTGATAGAAAAATGTATGCAGATGTGCACCAACTAGCAGAGTATTCTTGATAGCATTGGTCAAAGTAACTCAGAATTGGAATCAACCCAAGTCTTCATCAATAGTAGCTTACATAAGTACACCATGGTGTTTTTATAGAATGTAATATTATGCAATAATTAGTATGAAAAAACTTATGCCATACACAACAAGGATGAATCTCACATATGTATGTTCAATTATAAAGCCAGACATAAGTGAATGCATGCTGTAAGATTTCTCTTTTAAAAAGATTCCAGAATTGGAGAAAAAATATTTTTGGGGCTAGGATTAAGATATTGGTTATATTGAAGAAGATAGATCAGTGCAATGACTGGCACAGAGGATGAGGAGACTTCTGAGGTAAAGGCTTTTCCTCATCCAGATGGTGAATGCACTTTGTGGAAATTCACTAAGCTATACACTTAGGACTTGTGCACTCTTCTATATGCATATTATGCTTCAATATAGAGTTAAAACTTCAGTAAAACTACTTGTGCATAACTCTGTTTTTCTAATTATGTACTAAAGTAAAACTTCTAGGCCACAAAAGACTATTTGTCACACTTATCTCCTTATCAAAGTTATTGTTTTGATCAGTAAATACATTAAAGAAGAAAGTATAGTCAGGTATGTTCAGTGCTATGATAGGGAAAATTCCAGATGCCATGTGTATTAGTCAGAGTCCTCTAGGGAAACAGAATCAACAGGAGATATTTGTCAATAATATGAGATTTTATAAGAGTCTCTCACGTGACAGTGGGGATGCACAAGTCCAGATTCCGCAGGCAGGCTGCAAACCAGGGGCTCTGATGAAAGTCCAATGAAGGTCCTTGATGAGTTTCTGGGAGATGCTGGCTGTCCAAAGACAAGCTGGAAAATTCTCTCTGAATGCTTAAATCACTTCCCCTTTTAAGGCATTCAACTGATTGGATAAAACATCACTCATGGCTGACGGCAATCTTCCTGGCTGATGTAGATGTAATCAGCCACCTGTGCAGTAAACTCACTGGTGACTAAAGTCCATAAATGTCCTTGTATTACAATTAGCCCAGTGCTTGCTTGACCAAACAACTGGGCACAATTACTTGGCTGAATTGACACATTAGCCTAACCACCACACCATGGGACCATAATGGACCTGACAACAGCAGTGGAGGAACTAAGGAAAACCTCACAGAGGAAACCATGTTTAAGGCACTACTGAAAACCAAAACCAAAAACAAACAAAAAAACACAGTGTATTACCCAGGGAAAGACAAGAAGAAGAATGTTCGCAGCCAAGCGAATGGCTTGTGAAAGGACTCGGTTGAGAGAGGCCCAGGGCGGTACAGAATGGCTGGAGTCTTAGAAAGGTTGGAGCTTTAGGTAGCAGTGAGTAATGAGGCCCTGTGAGCCCTTTAAAGATATTATGTGTTAGCTTGTAATAAACATTGGATACAAACAAAAGGTGAAATTGCAATGTTTGCCTTTAGATTCAATTCAGACTATAGTGTAAGAGTGGCTTGGAAATGTATGCTATTTGAGCTACTTGGGCTAGGGAATCCAGTCAGAGAGGGGTGGGCGCAATAGCCCTGCTGAGAAAGAATGGTAGTCTGAAATCCTCTTTCAGTAGAGGAAGATAAAGAACAGTAGATAGACTTTGGAGATATTTAATAAGCTGAGTTAACAGGAGTCACGAATTGACTGGCTGTGGTAGGTAAAGGAAATGAAAGATTTGAGCATTATTTGCTGTTTTCAGGTTTGGCTATTTTTCTTTAAAATCAACCAAGGTTCTAGAATAACTTCAGAAATTATCTTTAATTTTCTGAAATATTTGCACAGACTTCAGAATTATAGCAGTTATATATTTTATACCATTCACAGCTATGACTAGAAAAAATAATAGAAAATCTGCAGGAGGGCAGCTTAAAGAACAGCCTGTTAGTGATAAGATTTCAGTTCCCTTTTGAGAACATGGTCATATAGATTTTTTTTTTTTTTAGATTTATTTATTTTTCCCTCCCCACCCGCCTTTTTGTTTGCGCTCACTGTCTGCTCTTTGTGTCCATTTGTTGTGTGCACGTCTTCTTTTTTAGGAGGAACCAGGAACTGAACCCGGTACCCCCCCCATGTAGGAGGAAGGTGCCCAATGGCTTGAGCCACCTTCACTCCCCACTTGTATCTCTCATTGTGTTTCCTTGTTGTGTCTCTTTATTGTGTCATCTCATTGTGTCATCTTGTTGCGTCAGCTCACTGTCTTGCTTGTCTTCTTTAGGAGGCACTGGAAAATAAACCCAGGACCTCCCATGTGGTAGGCAGGTACCCAACTGCTTGAGCCACATCCACTTCCCTCATATAGATATTTTAATAGGAGACAAATTAATATTTCCTTCTTCACTTAATCTGCTGCTCTCCAAAACATGGATTGATTGCTTACATATTTTCCATTTCCAAAGCCAGGTTTTGAGGATACAACTGCTGGTACTATGTGATTTGAAAATTGCCAAAAGGATCATATGTCTAAAGAATTTTAGATTTCTAGATTATTATCTCCTTTGTCTTTTAAACTTGAGGAAAGCACAGCTGTACCCAAACAAACCAAACAATCACTGGCAATCCGTGTTGGCTAAAATTATTATGAAAATGTTACTTATATACATATAACATAAAATTAGGTATAAATTTTTAGTACTTATTTAACTCTTATACCAAAGCAAATGTAAAAATTAAACAAAGCTACAAAGTGAATAATATTGAAATTGATGATTGACCATTGATGTTGTTTTGTTGAAATTATTTTGCCATTCACAGCCCTGTATGAGGTAACTGAATTCCTCCACCATATATCTCAATCCTAATTACTACAAAATCTTTTGGCTGCCTGACATTTGGGCATCACAGTGAAAATTCATCATTAACCATTAAGTTCACATCTGTTTATTTCTGCTTAACCAGAGGAAATAAAAATAGTTCTATTTGGCACCGATGGAATTGTAAACACAAACTCCAGGACTAACTATCAAGGGGTCATTCAGAGGATCCAGGGCATGTTTACATTATTTTTTAAGATTATCATCCAAAGATAATCATCAAATTATCAAAAGCTTTAAATTTCTTTGAGAAGTGTCAGAATCTGTAGGAGGCCTTTGTAGACTACAACCAGATTGATGAAGGCTGGATTAAGACATGATTGGCAAAAAAAGAAAAAAAAAGGAAAAAAAAAAAAAAAAAGGCATGATTGGCAAATGTTATCTGAAAAGCGTAACTACCTAATCTTTTCACACCCTAACTCAAAATAATTGAAGTGGAGAAGGGCAGGGCCTTGGTGAAAAGGGAAGGCAATTCTCTTTGGCTAGAGATAAGGGGTTAGGAAATGATCAGTATATAAAGCATTTGTGGTGGTGATATGAAGTTTTCAAAAGAAACTATAATCGAAAGAACCAGAAGTGATGGTAATCTGGAAAAAAAGAAGAAAGTGACTAATGTGGGTCTGAGCAATTATACAAAGCATAATTTGAATACTTAAAAAATTTGGTTGTGGCCTTAGTAAATATTATCAACACAGTGAGATTATTCTATTCAATTAAACTATGCTCATGTAGAATTAAAGTACTCAGGAAAATAAAAAGGCAGAGTTCTAAAATAAAGGCTACCAGCTCCCACAGTGATTATTTATACTGCTAACTTAGGCAAACACAGTTTCAGAAAAGATTTATTGATTGGCATTTTTAGCATATGAGAACCTATTGATTCTGTATATTTATGACTTTCTTTGATTTCTTTGAATAGAAATGCCTATTTCCTTTAACAAGTCTATTTTGGACTGGTGGAATGCTTACTTCAGATATGGCTAATCTGGCATGAAATGGAGTTATCCTTACAAATCCAGTTTTGCTAGAATTTTACCATTTGAAACATCTTGGAAAACACTACAGCTGTGTGAAAAATAAGTTAGTGGAAGTCATAAACTGTAGATTTGAGTGCCAGGTCTAGCAATATTTAGCTAGTTATTGAAGATGGGGAAGTGTTGGATTCCTTTAGGTTCTTGGCTATGTTGCATAAATGAATTCAAGAACACACCAGTTTAGTTAGACCAGTAGAAAGAATTCATTGGAAAATGGGAGAAAGAACAGAGCTTGCTGAGAAATGGGAGAGAAAGTTGGAAATACACACCAAGATTTGGTGCGGGCTTCTCTAGGCAGAGTGAGCTCTGCCTTGTGGGTTACCTTTCAAACTGTTAATTATTCCTCCCCCATGTTAATGCTAAGGGGATGGGCCCCAGCTGTTATTGGTTACCCCACCCATGGTGGTGGCCAATGGTGAGGCCTGTTTGGAATATCCAGGGCCAAGGGGAGTTCCTGGAAAGAGAAACTGGGAACTCAAGGTTAAACTCAAGGTCTCAGCAAGGTCTTGCGGCCATGTTGTCTTTTAGCCATGTTGTCTGTCTGCCATGTTGTGACTCATCTTCTCCTCGTTTCCCCGGCTAACCTGTTTCATTATAAGGTCTCTATAAGTTTTCAGTTTTGTTAACTATAATAGTCGGGAGTTGACCTAAATGATTAACAGCTCAACCTCTGCATTATTAAATCATATAACAGGAAATTTCCTGCAATCTGCATCCTAAATTTCTGAAATATTAGTATTAAACAAAAAGAGAAATAAATGAGTTCTCCCTTTAATTATTCACTTCGATCTCACATGTAGCATACAAAAGATATTTCTATATCACTTTAAATATGTGCTTGGTCCTCAGAACCTCTGCTCCAAGTCCTAACAAACAATCTACCCCTACACTTCAATTGCAGGAAGAAGGAAGAACAAACCGTATTTTTATAATCCTGTTTTCATTTACTCAATCTTTGAAAAAAAATCATTCCAGCCTATCTTACTGCTACCCTCAGGAAAAGAACCTATCCTAGGTTCTTTGCAGTGACCTTGTTTTTTCGTTTATTTAGCATAATCAAGCACTCTTTGGCAGAGACTTGTTGCCTGAAGCCATCACGGAAGTATCCAAAATTTTGATTTCTTAATGATCAAATAAAGAATGTGACCTTTCCAAGTTCCTAAAATATTTTCTTACTTAGAATGTTTTGTTTTTAGTTTTGTTCTGTCTTACCTTTTTGGTTTCTTTCCCCCTCTCCCTTCTTTTTTCTGTGCTTCTAAATAATGTAACAATGTTTTTCCTGGTGATGACTCTTCAAGGCAAGCAAAACCCATTTGGTTAGATCTCTACTCCTTTCCACTGAGTGTCCTGTTGTCTGGCACTCAGGAGAGCTCAATTTGGGTGGCCATCCTAAAAAGTCATAAAATGCCATGTGGGTGGGCAAGCCCAAGATCAAAGAGCTGCATCAGACTTCTGTCAGGGAATAGCCACAGGAAACTCTTTGATTTCCAGCCTCTCCTGTCCACCTCCACCTACTGCATTGGGCTTCTCCCTGGGGCTGGATTCCCGAGCAGCTGACTTGTATCAATCATTCCCTATGTGCCTTGGATTGCCTTCATGTACCTGACTTCCATGATAACACCCCTAAAGAACCTAGAGTTCTAGAAAACTCCCGTGGGGGTTGCTAACATTTCAGTTTTGTTATTTAAATATGTTATCACTTAAAACACACCCCACAGAAAATCCAGTAAGTGCTGTTTAAAAAAGAAATTTTAAAAGATGGGAAGTTGGATTTTTCTGGCTTGGAGGAAGTTGACCCATAAAATAAGGGAAGGTGGAGAGGAGAGTGATAGAAAGTATCTGCATCTGTCCAGTACCTGGTGACACTTTTGGGCAATGTGATGCAGACCCTTTTAGGACCATTAAAATATATTTTTCTTCTTAATTGTTTAAAGGATATATTAGACTTGCTTTGGTTTGGGTTCTTAGTTATTAATCTCTGGGAAATTAATTCCAGATGTGAGGATAAGTACAGGGTTATTTGAAATCTCTGTTTATCTTCTCCCACAAAACAGTGGCAAACTTGAGCAATTGTAGACCACATGTAATAAAATAGCTCTTTAGATAATTTCCAATATATAATCTCTTAGGTGGCAAAGCCGATATTGCTTTAGGCAATCTTGCTGTTAATTGCATTAGTTTTCTATGGTTACTGTAAGAAATGACCACAAACAACAGAAATGTATTCCCTCAGAGTTCTGGAGGTTAGAAGTCAGAAATGTATCTCTGTGGGGCAGGTTAGTTTAGGAAAAGGGAAGAAGAATCTAAAACCTGGCAGAAAAACATGGCTGCGAAACATGGCCCTGGAATCCCGCCTGGAAACCCCTTGAGGGAAAGACCTCACCACCAAGGAGGCTGCTGGAGGGACCCTGCGAGAACCCGGCCAGGAGAACCCCATTTGGAACATGATCTCCTTCGGGGTCAAGGGAAAGAACCGGATACTCTAAAGGGGCCTCACCATTGGGCCCCCTGGGGACCTGATGGGGGGTGGGTGATCAATCAGAAGAGCAAACAGCTGGGGCTCCTCCCCCGAACATTAGCAAGGGGAGGAATAAATAATGGCTTAATAAAGGTAACCAGACAAGCCAAATCGCTCCCTCTGCCTGGAGGAGACCATACCTACATAACCTGCTATTTTCTCCTGTTTCTGCTCTTTTCTCCTATTTTCTCAATAAACTACTGGCCTAACTAAACTGGCATATTTTTTAATTCTTTTATGTACCATAGCCAAGAACCTAGAGGAATCCATCCTCCCTCAACTTTCCCTAACTTTACCTGGTCAGAAATAAAGGTGTCAGCAGGGCCACGCTCCCTCTGGAGGTCCAAGGGTTGAGGTGTTTCTTACCTCTTCCAGCTTCTAGTGGCTGCTGGCATTTCGTGGCTGCCTTTAGGGTCATGTTGCCTTTTACAATTCTTTGTGTAGTCAACTTTCTTTCCACCTCCCTCTTATAAGGATAGATTGAACAGCATTTAGAACCTACCCCAATAAGCCAGAGAATCTCTCTGTTGCAAAATCCTTAATCATGTCTAGAAAATCTGCTATATAAGGTAACATTTAGAGTTTCCAGGGATTAGGAACTGATATTTTAAGGGGCCATGAATCAGCCTACCTTTAATAACAATCTGTTCTTCTAAACTTGGATCCCTCAGAGTGATGACCTTAATAAATAAGTTCTCACAAGCAATTTTAGTCTTATCCAGTTCATAGCATTATACTAATATCCTGAAAATAAAATAGTTTAGAAGTTATACTATACAATAACTTATTTGGTAAGCTTTTCAAACTGCTTTGAAACATTGTTTTCCTAGAGATATGGTTTTTAAATATAGCTTATAATTACTTATTTCACACCTGAATCTGTTTGTTACTTAAAATAAAATGGCCTCCTACATTGGGCATTGCCAGGAGGGACCCCATTCTGAGAAAGGATTTTCCAGAAGACAAAAACAATTGAACAGCAGGGAATTTACAAGAAAATGGAACAATGGAATGTACCCTACAGAACTGCAGATAGGAAAACAGCTGGTGATAAACCAGTTTATGGCCAGGAGACATACCATAATAATTGATGTAAATCTACTCTCAACTCAGTAAGTCCCCCCTAAGTAAAATGGAAACTTAATGTCAGCCAATCAGAACATTTCCTCACTTGCTTCTGCATTTGCCGTATATAAGTGCCCCCTTCCACCCCCTGATGGAGGTCCTTTCCATGGGCCATTTAGATGCTGCCCAGTTCAAGAGTTGTAAACTTCTCAAATAAACTTCCACAATTAATATCTTGTTTAATTTTTTTAACACAGTATATTTGCCACATAAGTTTCCCCTGTGATCAACATCAAGGACTATGGGTGACAGATACATTTGACTTCCTTATTCCCACTTCCTTTCCTAGTTCTCACGGACATAAATGAAATAAAGTACAAAACTTTATCTTTACTTAATATCTATTTAACTGAATGATTCTATTTAAAATATACATCAAACATTAATCAAGTGGGTTCTAAATCTGGGAATTTCTTCCATGTGATAATCCATTCATTTTACCTGCTACCACTGATAGTTTCTCTCTTTTCTCAACTGATATGCGAGATTTTGTCTTGAAGCTTCAACTTTTTAAAGATACAACTGCATGAGCTTACTTTAGACCACTTTGAGACTCACATTAGAAAACGCTTCACTGAGATGAGTAACTCACATAGTCCTCAGGAATTAAAATATGCACAAGCTTGCTGTCTTTGAAGCAGTCAGAAACACTTTCTAAAATTTACTTCATCTGAGTTTCCCTTCCAACACTTAGTTACTGAAACTACCATCTCTTCATTTCCTCTCCCATCCTTGGATGCTTCCAGAATAACTCTCAAGAGGGCAACATATCACCTAATCTCTTTAAACATTCACAAGGGAGAAAATTAAAGCCCTTGACAAGAAGTTATCTGTTTTGTCTATTTCCTCTTCAACCTCTTCTCATCCATCTTTTCATCCATCATCTTTTCAACCTATATGTCATTCATTTCTTATGTATATACCTGGTCATTTTCTTTTTCTACCTCTCTAGGCAGGTTTTTTAATAAAACAATTCACATGCTCCATTTTTAAGGCAAATGTTTAGTCATTTGTTATTTACTGTACAGCATCTCTTTTTCCATTTCCAGGGCATTATAGCTCAACTTTCCTCCTCTAAGACATTCAATTAAGGCTCTATTAAATCCCAACCAAGAGTGGGTCCTATACCAATTAGTGTATTCTATCCTGCTAGCTCCAAAGATTGACTCAGGGATGGTATAGGAGTTAAGATGTGTTTGACTGCAAGCAACAGAAAACACATCCAATACAATATTTATTGTTATTTCATCAAAAGTTCAGATATATGAAGTCTCCATGTTGCCTTGGCTGTTCAATGATATCCTCAAAGACTCAGGCTTTCTACATTTTTGTTACTCAAAATATGATTGACTTGGAACTTTAAAGTTTGGAGAACTACGTTTAAATAAGAGGAAAGAAGGATTAAATGCATTTACAAAGTATTAATGCAAAAGTAACCACTAGAATAAAAATACGTTTTTTTATAAAAAGGACCTCTAAAATACATTTTTTTAAAAAGGACAGATCAAAGAGAAAAAGAAATACCAGTAACTATAACATTACATAGTAATTGCAATGTAATATAACAGAATTGAAACAAAAAGCATCATTCAAATCAATAAATGTAAATAGGCTTAACTTGCCTGTTAAAAGAAAAAATATTTTCAAGTTGTCTCATAAAGTCCATGGCAAATCTATTCTCCATACAAGAGACCCACCTAGTACGCAGAACTTAAAAAGGCTAAGGTAAAGGAGAAACAAAGATATATCAGGCAAACGGAAAAAAATAAGAGAACATGGTTTCAGCTCGTAAAATCAGAAAGAAAGGTAGAATATAAGGCAGAAAACATTTACCAAGCTAAAAATTGAGGCTCTTTATTATAAATGCCACAATGAAGATATAACAATTATGAATACAGTATTTATGAGCCAAAAAACACAGCAACCTACTATATAAAACAGAAACTACAAGACGGGCAATAAGAAGTAGATAGAAACATATTAATAAGAGGAGACTTCAACAAATCCTCTCATTATAAGACAGACCAAGTGGACAAAAATAAATAAGGATATAAGCAATCTAAACAACATAATCAATAAGGACTTTGTGGACAAAAAACAAACACTACACCCTGATAAAAGAGAGTATACATTTTTCTCAATTACTCATGGAGTAGTCTCAAAATTGACCATATATTAGGGCACAGAAAAACATCAGTAGGTTCCATGAAGTAGAAATATGTCATTAACACTCTTTGATCTCAATGTAATACAACAAGAAACTAAAAATATGACAAACAAACAAACAAAAAACAAAAACTCCTTTCCACCTGGAAGAAAAGGAATGTAAATATGGAATAGGGCAAGGCAAGAAATAACCCTATGGGGATGGGTTGAAAATAGAGATATCACTGCAAATCATGATTTCCTAAATATGTATATATGAAGTGTGCATGTATGTTTATGTCTATGTATATATGTGTGTATATACTCACATGTGCATGTCTACGTGCATACATATATGATATATGTAGGTATGTATGTAGATATTTATATTTAAATATATTCTTTCTAGCTCTATCCACTGAAAGGGCAAAAGTACCCACCTGTATAGGAATGAAAGCAATCAGCATACCTAGCTCCAAGATCTTAGTCTCTAATACTATCTGTATTAGTCAACCAAAGGGGGTGCTGATGCAAAGTACCACAAATCTGTTGGCTTTTATAACAGGTATTTATTTTGGACAAAAGTGTACAATTACAAGGCCCTAAAGAGTCCAACTCAAGGCTACTTTCTCACGAAAGTCTGTTGCCACGTGTTGAAGCAAGATGGTGGGTGATCTCTGCTTGGGCTCTCCTTCCTTCTTCCTCTTAAGGCTCCACGGGCCCAGCTTCTTCTAATCTCAGCTGTAGGCTGGCATAGGGCTTGTCCATCAGGGCTTCCTCAGCTGCTCAGCTGCTCTGTTGTCTTCAGCTGCCAACAATCAGGCAAATGGCTCCTCTCTCCCCCGGCTTTAGCTGTTTGAGCCTTCTCTTCTCTGGCATCTGTGGAGCTCTCTCTCTTCCGTGTGTCTTCTTCGGTGAGTGTCCATTTATATCAAACCACCAAGGGGGCAGGGACTGAACCTGAGTCATGCCTTACTGATATGGTTGAATCAAAGGCCCTAAATTGATTTAATCAAGTAAACTTAAAACCTTTGAACTTAATACAATCAAAGGGTATCACACCCAGAGGAACAGGCCAGTTTACAAACATAATTCTTCTCTTTTTTTGAGGTTCATAAATATTATCAAACTGCCACACCATCCTACCCTTAGAAGAACCAGGACTCTCCTAAATCATGACTAATTTCTGGACTATGTAAGGGTAGATACAAGATGAGCCTGGAACATTTAGTTATTCCAGAAAGTAAGGAAGTACTCAAGGCTTGATGTGGAGCATTTCACAAGGAAATAGGAACCAGCTTGAAGGGCTCCATTAGTCAATCTGGGAGAACTTGAGTGACAAGATAATTAAGGACAGTGAATTACAAATCATTAAAAAGCTAGGATTCCATGAGTCCATAACAATAATGATAGATAGATAGATAGATAGATAGACAGACAGACAGACAGAGACAGACATATAGGCAGAAGATAAATAAGGGCTCTTACAGTAAAATGGTAGGAGCCACCCAGTAAATGATCATATTTTGTTTCGGTTGTGCTGGAAATAAAATAGACTTAAAAAAGGCGGGGGGGGGGGTGCAGTGCAAGTTTATTGAGCTAAAGTGGCATTAATGCAGGAGCAGCACCAAAAGAGGTTTCTGCTGAAGGGGTGAGCTGGGGAGCAGCTTTCATGGCTGTTTGAAACAAAGGGAAGATGTGGGGTAATGAGGAGGGATAAAGGGGACTCGATTTATGATTACTACTGGGGATACAGGGGCTGTTTGGGCAGAGTGTGTCTGAGGCCCAGTTCATTAATTAGCAAACAGGATGTTGATGTAAGATTATGGCCCTTTGGTGAAGTAAGATTGTGGCCATTTGGTGAAAATCAGTGGACTTTGCTGGTATCAGCTTGAAATCTTTGTTACAGTTCTTCCTCCCAAACTGGGGAAAGGATTTTTATCAGCATTGCAGAAGATTATTGGTATGTCAGCCTGCTTCAGTTAACCTGTTTCTTCTTTATAATTACTTGGATAAAATGGAAGCTCAAGCAAATCAAGATGGTTAGTAAAATCATTGATCATTCCAATTTCACATTTATTCCCATTAACATTATTAACAGAATTCTTTTCATAATCAAACATTATTTTGTTACTATTCTGCTAACATTGATTGATTTCCAAATGTTTAACCGACCTTTTATTCCTGGGATAAACCCTCCTTGGTTGTGATGTAGTATCATTGCTATATGTGGCTGATTTGATATGCTAATATTTTGCTAAGGATTTTTATGTCAATATTCATGAGGGATATTTATCTTTAGCTTTCTATTTTTTTAATATCTTTGTCTAGTTTTGGAATCATGGTAATTCTGACCTCATAAAGTGATTTATAAAGTGTTCCTTCCTCTATTTTCTGAAAGATTTTGTGTGAGATTAGGGTCACTTGTTCACAGATTTATTTATTAGTGTCAATTCTTCAAATTTATTGAGACTTGTTTTATGGTCTAACATCTTGGTGAATGTTCCTTGTGCACTTAAAATAAATGTGTATTCTCTTGTTTGGGGTATCACAGATAAAGTTGGTGGATAGTGTTCTTTAGGACTTCTATGTCCTTATCAATTTTCTTTCTCATTTTATGATTTACTGGCAAAGAAGAGTTGAAATATCCAATTATAATTGTGAGTTTGTATATTTCTCCTTTCAATTCTATCCGTTTTTATTTTATATATGTTGAAGCTCTGTTATTGCATACTGTATTAGTCAGCGAAAAGGGGTGCTGATGCAAAGTACCAGAAATCTGTTGGCTTTTATAAAGGGTGTTTATTTGGGGTAGAAGCTTACAGTTACCAGGCCCTAAAGAGCCCAACTCAAGGTTGCTTTCTCACCAAAGTCAGTTGCCATGTGTTGAAGCAAGATGGTCGCTGATCTCTGTGAGGGTTCAGGCTCCTGCTCTGAGCTTGTCCCTCGGGGCTCCTATATCAGTCTCAGCTGTCTTCCCAAGGTCAGCTGTAAGCTATCAGGCAAAGCTTTAGCTGTTTGAGCCTTCTCTGTCACATGGCAGGCAGGATCAAAATGACAAAGTTCTCTTCTCTTGTGTCTATGGAGCATTCACTCTTCCTGTATGTCTTCTTGAGTGAGTGTCCTTTTTTCAACCCACCAAGGGAACAGGGACTCACGCCCTACTGACGTGGTCAAATCAAAAGTCCTAAATTGATTTAATCAAGTAAACTTAAAACCTTTGGATTTAATACAATCAAAGGGTATCATACCCAGAGGAACAGACGAGTTCACAAACATAAATTCTCTTTTTGGTGTTCATAAATAATCTCAAACTGTCACACATACATACAATCATTGTTACATCTTCTTGATGACCTGTTTTGTTTCTATAAAATATCCCTCAATATCTCTTGTAATATTTCTTGTCTAAGAATATAATTGCTTTATATTAATATAGACACTCTAGTTGTGCAGTGTTTTCATGGTATGCCTTTTTCCACCCTTTTATTATTATTTTTTTTACCAATTTGTGTCTATATATTTAAAGGGCATTTCCTGTAAACAGTATATAGTTTTTATATTTCCTCTTGGTTTCCATTATTAGCCCCTACCACCACTGTTTTCATCTCCTTTCATTTGCATACTGAAACATTCACATGAGGCAAAAAATTCTGATTTTATAATTCACAAAATTGAGTCATAGGATTATCTGATCTTCAGCTGTTTTCAATTTCTGGCCACAGGCGGAAAGTATGCCATAACAAAGCCACATGTTCCTGCCTTTCTGTTTTCAGGTGTGATGACTTAGAATAAAGTTTGTATCTTTCTTGTACATAGCTTCTGAAAATCGAGTAGTTAACACCCTCCTTCATTCTGATAATTTTCTTTCTGGTAACCTAAATTTCCGTGGCAGATTATATAAAGCCCATGGCACTAAAGGAGGTATTTAATAAGATGCTTTGCTAAAGCCAAGCGAGTGTTTCCATTTTATAATTTAAGATTTTCCAATTTAGTTTCCCAAGATAGGAATTGTCCCAGTTGCAGATAGCATTGCTTTAAACTGCAGAAGCTTATTCCCTCTTATGTAAATGGCTGGAGGTAGGCAGATGGGGCAGGTTTGGTGGTTTTTATTGCAATCTTCAAGAACTTGTGCTTCTTCCATTTTACCTGCCACTCCTAAGGTGTGACCCTTGGTTTCAAGGTCCAAGAGGATTCTTCCTGGAGGAAGGGGCAGAGAAAAGAGGAAAGGGCATGTTCCAGCTGTTTTTCATGAAGCTTCCTAAAATTTAACACATGATAAAGTGTCATCTTCCTCCTAGGGGGCTGCTACATGTAGCCCACCCAAAAGCAGAGGCCTTTGCCAAGATGTTGCCGGGATTGGGTTCTACGTTTTTAAATAGGTCGTGAGAAAGAATTCAAAGACGCACCAGGTTAATGAGGCAAGTAAAAGAATTTCAGAAATGAAAAAAATGAAAGTACACACCCAAGAAATGAGTGCGGTGCCCTCCAGGCAAAGAAAGGCATCTGGCACCCCATGTAGGCTTTGTTAAGACTCTTCTTTCCTCCTCCCCCTTCCCCATGTGGGGGAGGGACCCCAGCTATTTGCTCTTCTGATTGGCTGCCTCTCTGCCTTCCTATTGGTTTATACTATGGGCCACTCAGCTTGCACCTGTCAGCTTTCAGGGAACCAATGGGGAGGCCTTTCTGTTTGGAGTTACCTGGGGCTTCTTTTGAGCCCATTAGTTTCCAATGGGGTCTCATGACCAGGTTCTTGGTGGGCTTTTTAGCTGTTATGGTTACAGCTTTGTTTTCCAACAGCCACCTCCCCTCAGGGGATTTCCGGGAAGAGTCTTATGGCCATGTTCTTGACGGGGTCTCAGCTGTGGTAGTTATGGCTCTGTTATGACCAGCCACCTTCCTTCATTTCCTATACTAACCTGCAAAGACACAGGAAAGGGAGGAAAGAGGGTCCTTTTTCTTTTTTATCTTACCATTTACTTATCTAACCCAAGCTCAAAAATACTTGCTTTATTTGGCCTGTAAAGTATTAACCTGGACATTTGTTGTCTATTAGTTTTATGTAAAATACTGGATTTCTGGCTTTTCTGGAAAATGTAACAGATCTGACAACAATGGGACATGTGTCTACATGGTAACAGCCATCTGGCATTAAGTCCAGGCCTCTGCCTCTACAGGAGGCCTCACACTCCAGGAAGCTAAGTTTGCCCTGGCTCCCTACTGGTAACCTGTCACTGGCTTCTTGGCCCTGGGGGCATTTGCTGGTACTGCTCCTGTTTTACACACTGCCCCATCATTTACCTTATAGGTGCATAAATAAGGAAGGTCACTTGTGTAAAGACCTTGAGTTACTATCAGCAACTTCTAAACAATGAAGCTTTATTATTTTTTTAAACAGATCTCTTCATTGTTTAATCTCTCTTTTATTTAAAAATATTTAGACTGCTTCTAATTTTTATTGTATATAATCTTGCATGGACTTTTATGTAATATATGTTCTTTATATAATATGTATATATTTTTATAATATATATATATGTATGTTATGATGGTTAAGTTCACATGTCAGCATGGCTGTGTCCATTTGTTTGGTCAAGTAAACACTGGTTTGAGTGTTACTATGAGGCTATTTCATGGATTTAAATCATTAGTCCATTGATTGTATCTGTGACTGATTGCATCTACAATCAACAAAGGAGATTGTCTTCAGCCATGAAAGAAGTCATCCTATCAGTTGGGGAGAACCAATGACTTCAACAGTCAGAATTTCCCTCTACTTCAGCCAGCCAGCTTCTTCTGGGGAATTCATCTAAACCTTCACTGGAATTCCTAGCTTGCAGCCTGCCCTATGGAATTCAGACTTGCCAATACCCACAGTCACATGAGCCAATACCTATAATAAATCTCATAATATTACATTATATATATATATATATTTTTTTTTTTTTCTGTCAGTTCTATTTCCCTGGAAAACTCTGACTAATATATATATGCAGTATCTACCACATATGGTATGTTGTGAAGATTCAATTAGATAATTCATATAAAGCACTTATGAAGGTATCTGGTACATATAGTAAATGCTAATTAAAGGAAAATCTGAAAGATCAGGCCTCAGAAAGTATAAAAACTACCACATTGCTACATATCTATGAAATTATAATAATATTAATAATATTAATTCCAAGCCAAACAATTTAATATATTTTAATGTTTTTGAAATTGGGATGTGCCTTAGAGTTGATGGAATCTCACAATCCTGGCTAGACAGAGGTGTTTTTGAAATAGATGACCATGTCTGAGCACATCGAACTTGGTCATGACTATTCATCACTACAGTTAAAGTAATGGGCATGGTTGACACCTCATTTGTTGAATTTAATTACATTTAGAATATCTTGATTATACTATGAATCTGCATTTATTGAAAAAATATTGTATATGCAAAGAGACATGAAAGGAGCAGTGGTACATAATTTTATGTTAGTGAGTCAATATTCATCATTGAAGAAATGACTACTAGCACCAAAATTGCAGAATGTATATCAGCAGCTAGGAAGAAAATCTCTGAGACCAAAAAATTGCTGCATCAACCTCCTTCTTTTTTAAAAAAAAATATTTTAAAAGATGCTTAGATTACATAAATGCTACACAAAAATTACAGGGATTCCCATGTTCCCCACCTCCCACACCTCCCACAACCTCCCACATAAACATCTTTTTTAGTGTGGCACATCACCTGCAATGGATATACACATCCTGGGGCTTTGCCAATAAGCATGGACCATAGTTCACACTGTAGACCACATTCTCTCCCACACAGTTCTACACGTTATATGCTGATGTACTAGAGACTACGTAGATAATCAAGGACACTGAGAACTCTGAGTCAAAAAGTGATTCACAAAAGTAAAGAGGATTTAGGCATACCTTAGCCAATTTATTTCACTTATATTTTGCTTTTTATATGCAACAGTGAAATATGACAAAAATAAATTTCAAAGTAAGTCTAAAGGAGCCCTTTTGTTAAATACAAAAAATTCTGAAGTAATATGAGAGCATTATTTGTGCAATTGGTACCCTCTTTCTTGGTGATATATGCAATACTGGTATATCTTACATGTACAGCATTTTAGACTGATGAAATTTAGAAATGGGCAATTTCTTTAGCATTCCAATTTTTTCAGGTCTTTTTATAATTCTATTCTGATAGCAATTCAAATTCCAAGGAGAGGAAGGCTGCGTAATCTTGCAGCCACATACCTATACATTTAGTCACATACCTATACATTGGCCTTGAAGAGAATAGAGTACCTTGATTGGTAGTTCAACAAGATTTAATCCAATGAAGCTGGGGTAGACTAACAAAGGAATAGCTGAGTCTTATTACCAAAAAAGGGGATATGAATATTGGGTAATCAATACAAATGAGTAAACACTATGCTTATAATTAATTTTGATAGCTAGGGTACTGCCAAGATGCATTCCAAAACGACTTGAGCAATTTAAATTTATCAACAAATAGGAGAATACTAATTTCCCCAAATCTTCATAAATACTTGATAATACCAAATATTTCCCCAATCTTATAGAGAAAAAGATACTTCATAGTTGTTCTGATTTATATTTACTAGTTCAGGTAAGCATCCTTTACATGGTTATTGGTGATTTGTATTTCCTCCTTTAGAAACGGTGTACTAAATTTTTTCCTTTTTTTTCCCTACTGTGTTCTTGTCTTTTACCTAAAGACATGATGGAATATTTTGGTTATTAATTGTCTGTTACATGTTACATGTATTTTTCAGTCTACAATTTTAACTTTCTTTATATGGCTTTTTCATGCAGTTAATTTTTATTTTGATAGTGTCAAGCATATAGATCTCCCAACTCATGAAGGAAAGGCAGTTAAGCCCAGAAGAATATGTTTTCTTGAAAGCAGCCAGACTAATTGAGTTCAGTGCAGCCAGAGAATGGAGGCAGATCCTGCATTATGCTGTGGAGATTAAGTGGGCTGTCCAAAACAGCCAACGGTTGGGGACTTCATCGTAAGCTACAACAGAGGTAGGTCTTCTTAGGTCACTGTGTCATCCTCTCTTCTTCCCTTATGCTTGTTGTCAATAAAAATACATAGAGGACACTCTCTACTGGGTCATTCTTTTTCCTTGGGGATTTAAAAATTTCAGGCATCTGTGGAATCCTGTCCAGCTTCTGGTATTAGGCTACATGCTCCACATGCACTTCCAAACACCCTCATCTAACACTGACTGTTTATTTCATTATTTCCATGACATCTTCAGAGAGAGGGGGCCACAAGCCTATGGGATTTTAGCCTTTCAGGCTTCTAGATTTTTTTTTTTCTATTTTCACTAAATTCTTACCTCAGCAGCAACATGACAACTATAATAAAGACACTATTTATCTCAAGTGCTATTTATTTAATATTGAAAAATGCTAACAGAGATAGAAGAAACTTACAAGTTACAAAATGGAACCTGTATTAGTCAGCCAAAGGGGTGCCATTGCAAAGTACCAGAAATCTGTTGGCTTTTATAAAGGGTATTTATTTGGGGTAAAAGTTTACAGTTACAAGGTCCTAAAGAGTCCAACTCAAGGCTGCTTTCTCACCAAAGTCTGTTGCCAGGTGTTGAAGCAAGATGGCAGACAATCTCTGCATGGTCTCTCCTTCTTCCTCTTAAGGCTCTGTGGGTACAGCTTCTTTCTATTTCAGCTGTAGGGTGGCATAAGGCTTGTCTCTCTTCCCAGAGTTTTAGCTGTTTGAGCCTTCTCCTTTCTGTCACATAGCAGGACTGAATCGACCAACTTTTCTCCTTTTCTGTGTCTTCGTCCATGTCTTCTTGAGTGAGTGCCCATTTATATCAGCCCACCCAAGGGAGTGGGGACTCAACTAGAGTCACTCCCTACTGATGTGGTCAAATCAAAGCCCTAATCTTAACATAATTTAATCAAAGCATTTCAGCTGAATCTAATGCAATCAAAGGGTATCACACCCAGAGGAATAGATTAGTTTATAAACATAATCTCTCTTTTGGGGAATCATAAATAATTGCAAACTGCCACAGAACCCAAAATCATTCAACCAACTATTTTTACTCAGTGGTTATTTCTTTCACCCTTTTATTTTTTGTATTTTATGATTGATTTGTTTGTTTTAATCTATAAAACAGATACAAAGACAGATAAAAGAACTGTTAACTCCTGAAATATAACTTTGAAGGCCATATTTTCATTCATACAACATAAAAATTAAATTGTGTCTTCATGATTCATACTTCATGATGAGGGTCTGCTTGTAAGCACATATTTAAAAACTTGGAATATGGTATATATTAACACTGGAAATGATGCAGAAGAGGGGGAATTGCTTAGAACCAAAATGTGTAAAGCATAGCTACTTGAAACATCAACCTCATCACCAGTATATGGAACGTTCACAGAAAGCAATTCCAAGTGCACATAATAATTGATGACTACGATTTGTGTGTGGTATTGAAAACCATAAATACTATTATTTTTGAAAAGCAATTATAAATCAGAGGTATTAAATGTGTGTCAACAGAGTTACTCATTAATATAAGTGCATTTCCCTCGTTATGGGCGAAGTGTTGATTATTCTCAGGCAGAGGAGATTAAATTAAATAAACTCCAATATCTAGGGCCTTGCCATTTTCCTTAGTAAGCAAGGGATATTTTAAACTAATCCATGGAGTTGGCTGGCTGGCTGCCATTATTAATTCAGATCTATCTTAGAGTACTCATGAGAAAAGTTAGTCCTAAGAAAAGTCATCCCCCATAGGCTCTTGAATGTAGTTGATACAGGTGCCACTTAAATTCCTAGAAATAGAAAACTTAAGCCAATACATCTAAGAGTAAATTTCTAATGTCTAGTAAATATTTTTGGAAACTTTATAAATTGCCTTTTTAAAACAAATCTAAATGCAAAAGTTTTTCCATTTAATCTTATTTGTAAATTATTTGATTTTTGTTGTTGTCAAGCTAACCCAATAATAATGTCTTTGGTCAATGCTTGTTTATTCAAAAAGTAAGATCTGAAGCTTGCTAGCTCTGAGACCAGAGCTCTGTCTACAATGACATCACCATTTGAAAGCTAATTTTAACTCCACTCACAATAAAATGTTTTTGATATTCTGTTCTCAAACTAATTGTACCACTGGAAAATATGTAGTTTGTCTTCATCTTTTGAAACAGCAATTTTTAAAAGTGACCCAAAAAATAAAAAGAAATAACACATTTTAGAGAAGCATTACCAAAAACTGTCTTCATGGGACAAATTAGTTCTAGACCAGCACTGTCCAATAGAACAATCTGTATGATGGAAATATTCTATATCTATGCTGTCCAAAACGTTAGCCATTAGCCACATGTAGTTATTGACCAAATGAATTTTAAGTTTTATTTAATTCTAATTAATTTAAATTTAAATTTAAATTTAAATTTAAATAGATACATATGGCTAGTGGCTGCTATGTTGACAATGTAAATCTAGACTTTGGACCACCTGCTCAAATAGCCAAAGGACCACTAATCATTTGGTAAGAAGAAAGGGAAAATAGTGAAACTGACTGAAGGAAATCTGTACCTTTGGCCTGAATGCATGCAGACACTAGATAAAGCCATCCCAAAAAGGACAAACCTGTCGAACCTTTTTTGTCTTACCTCTGAATGTTTTTTGGTGTCAATTGTTCTGCTAATGAAGAATCAAGTCTCATTATTTAATGTGATATATTATTGGTCTACAAAAGAGATTATGTTCACTTTTCACTTTCTCAAACAGAAAAATAGGTTAATGACCTTACTCAGGGGTTGTATTAGTCAGCCAAAGGGGTACTGATGCAAAGTACTAGAACTCTGTTGGCTTTTATAAAGGGTATTTATTTGGGGTAGAAGGTTACAATCACAAGGCCCTAAAGAGTCCATCTCAAGGTACCATAAGAGGTACTTTCTCACCCAACGTCATTGGCCATGTGTTAGAGCAAGATGGCAGGTGATGTCTGCAAAGGTTCAGCCTTCCTTCTTCCTCTTAAGGCTCCAAGGTCCCAGCTTCTTTCAATCTCAGCTGTAGGCTGCTATAAGGCTCGTCTCTCTCCCAGGGACTCATTTGTCTCTGGACTCAGCTGTTCAGGGCTCTGGTCTCTTCAGCTACAGGCAAAGGGCTTGGTTCTGTCCCTGGGGCTCCAGCATCAAAACTCCAACTCCTCTGCCGTGTCCTTTTCTTTGTGAGTCCCTGCCCACCAAGGGGGTGGGGACTTGACATCCTACTGATGTGGCCAAATCAAAGCCTTAATCATAATTTAATCAAGTAAAAGTGAAACCTCTGAATCTAATACAATCTAATATACCCAGAGGAACATACCAGTTTACGAACATAATCCAATATCTATTTTTGGAATTCATAAATAACACCAAACTGCTACAGGGGTGTTTATTTACAAGGTTACCACCAGACATGTCTAAGCATGAGTCTGGCTTGGAGATGGGTATCCCAGAGGTACTCTCAGACATTCACTTACTATTTTACAACTTTAGTTAACATACAAGAAATAAAAAACACTTCTATAACTTGTATTTCCCTATTAACCTAGAGTATATTATCTCATCATATTTTTAATCAATTATATTGATACATATTAATAAAGCATACAATTCCTCCAAGGTGTACAATCAATGGGATTTGCTATAATCACATAGTTGTGCAATTATCACTTCAATCATTATCACAGCATTTTCCTTATTTCAATAATAATAATAATAATAATAATAATAATAAAAAAACAAAGAAGCAAACAAGAAAATTCCTCATCTCTTAATCTCTTGATGCTTCCCCCACTCTACATAGCTGCTATTTCTGGCTATTCTGTCCAAAATATATAATCAATGGCTTTTATGCTGTACATATCATCTTAAAAATTCTAGAACAATTTCATTACTCCAAAAAAGAAAGACTCAAAACCCTTTAGCATTCCTTCCTCAGACCTACATAACAACTAATCTTTCATCTTTATGAATTGATTCATATTTATATTTTATATAAATGGAATCATACAATATGTAGTACTCTGTATCTAGTCTCCTTCACTTAGTATAATGATTTTTTTTGTCTGATATTAACTTATATTTGTTCAGCTTCAAGGAAAAATAGTCTTATATATACATTTCTACCCATATTCATATTTCACATAAAATATTTATATTTCACATAATATATTTAGTTCATAATAGGGCAATCATACTTGTATTTTTCTTTTTGTGTCTGGTTTGCTTCCCTCAACATAATGTCCTAGAGGTTCATCCATGTTGTCATATGTTTCACAATTTCATTTCTTCTTACGGCGGCATAAGATTCCATCATGTGTATACTCCACAATTTTTTTATCCATTCATCAGGTGATGAACACCTGGGTTGTTTCCAGCTTTTGGCTATTGTGAATAACACTGCTGTGAACATTGGTGTGCAGATATCTATCCGTGTCACTGCTCTCAGTTCTTTTTGTTGCAGGGTCCCATGGCAAGTCTATATTCAACTTTGTTAGGAATTGCCAAACAGTATTCCACAGTGGCTGTACCATCCTCTCCAACATTTACAGTTTCTGACATTTTATTAGCAGCCACTCTAATGAAATGATATCTTACTGTAGTTTTGATTTGCATTTCCCTAATTATTAGTGATGTTGAACATTTTTTCATGTGTTTCTTCACCATTTGTATTTCTTCTTTGGACAGTTGTCTTTTCAAGTGTTTTTCCCATTTTTTAATCAGATACTTTGTCTTTTTATTGTTGATTGTATGATCTCCTTATAGATTATGGATATTAAACCCTTATTAGATATGGGACTACCAAATATTTTCTCCCATTGCGTCAAATGCCTTTTCACCCTTTTGACAAAGTCCTTTAAAGTGCAAAACTGTTGAATTTTGAGGGGGTCTCATTTATCTTTTTTTTTTTTTTTTTTTTTTTTCGTTGCTCATGTTTTGGGTATAAGGTTTAAGAAACTACTGCCTACCACAAGATCTTGAAGATGTTTTCCTACACTTTCTTCTAGGACTTTCACAGTTGTTGTTTTTATATTTAAGCCCTTGATCTCTTTTGAGTTAATTTTTGTATAAGGAGGGAGATAGGGGTCTTCTTTCTTTTGGATATGGCTATCCAGTTGTTGAATAGACTGTTCTGGCCCAGCTGGGTGGGCTTGACAGCCTTGTCAAAAATTGCTTGACTGTAGATTGATGGTCAATTTCTGAGTTCTCAATTCAGTTCCATTTGTCAATCTGTCTGTCCTTATGCCATTCCATGCTGTTTTTGTTTTTTGTTTTTTTACCACTAAAGCTAGGTAATATGCTTTAAAGTCAGGAAGTGAGTGTCTTCCAACTTCATTCTTCTTTTTTAAGATATTTTTTGCTATTTGGGGTCCCTTACACTTCCAAATATGTTCGATTATTAGCTTCTTGATTTCTGCAAAAAAGGCTGTTGGGATTTTTATTGGGATTGCATTGAATCTGTAAATCAGTTTTGGTAAAATTAACATCTTAACAATATTTAGTCTTCCAATCCATGAACATGGAATATCCTTCCATTTATTTAAGTCTTCTTCAGTTTCTTTTAGCAATGTTTTGTAGTTCTCTGAATATAGGTCCTTTATGTCCTTGGTTAAGTTTATTCCTAAATATTTTATTGATTTAGTCACTATTATAAATGGATTTTTTTTTCTGATTTCCTCCTCAGATTGCACATCAGTAGTGTATAGAAACACTATTGATTTTTGCATATTAACCTTATATCCTGCCATTTTGCTGAACTCATTTATTAATTCTAGTAACTTTGTTGTCGGTTTTTCAGGATTTTCTAGATAAAGGATCATGTCGTCAGTGAATAGTGAAAGTTTTACTTCTTCCTTTCCTATTCAGGTGCATTTTATTTCTTTGTCCACTTTAGTTGCTCTAGCTGGAACTTCTAGCACAATATAGAAAAATAATGGTGACAGTAGGCATCCCTGTCTTGTTCCTGATCTGAGTGGGAAAGCTTTCAGTCTTTCACCATTGAGTACAATGCTAGATTTAGGTTTTTCATATATGCACTTTACCATATTGAGAAGGCTTCTTTCTATTCCTATCTTTTGGAGTGTTTTTATCAAGAATGGGTGATGTATTTTGTCACATGCCTTTTCTGCATCAATCAAAAGTATCATGTGATTTTTCTTCTTGGTTTATTATGCTAATTGTCTTGTGTTGAACCACCCTCAAATACCTGGGATAAAACCCACTTGATCGTGGTGTATAATTCTTTTAATGTGCTTTTAGATTTAGTTGGTAAGTATTTTGTGAGGATTTTTGCATCTATATTCGTTAGAGATATTGGCCTGTAATTTTCTTTCTTCATGGTATTTTTATCTGGTTTGGGTATTAGGTTGATGTTTGCTTCATAGAATGAGTTTGGTAGCATTTTTTCCTGTTCAATTTTTTGGAAGAGCTTAAGCAAGATCAGTATTAGTTCATCTTTGAATGATTGGTAGAATTCACCTCTGAAGCTATGTGGTTTCAGGCTTTTTATCTTTGGGAGGTTTTTGATGATGGTTTTAATCTCTTCACTTGTGATTGGTTTGTTGAGGTCTTCTATTTCTTTTAAAGTCAGTCTAGGTGGTTCATGTGTTTCCAGGAATTTATCCATCTCATCTATATTTTCTAGTTTTTTGGCATGAAGTTGTTCATAGTACCCTCTTAAGATCTCTCTTATTTCTATGGGGTCAGTGGTAATGTTCCCCTCTCATTTCTGATTTTATTTATTTGTGTCTTTTCTCTTTTTTTCTTTGTCAGTCTAGCTAACAATTTGTCGATTTTGTTGATCTTCTCAAAGAACCAACTTTTTTTGATTCTATTATTTTTTTGTTCTTGATTTCATTGCTTTGTGCCCCGATCTTTACTATTTCTTTCCTTCATCTTGGTTTGGGATTAGTTTGCTTTGCTTTTCCTAGTTCTTTCAGGTTGCAGTTAGATCTTCAATTTTAACTCTTTCTTCTTCATTTTTTTTAACTTTATTTTGTACATTTAATAATTGAAAATATAAACAATTAAAAACTAAAAAGTAAACACAGATGAATAAATATATACATTTCTCAATTAAATGTAATGTATACATATAAAATTTTTTTTGAATCAAACAATATGTTACACAATATATTTGGTTATAGTAACACATTCATACAGTATATGTCCTTTTGTGTCTGGCTTGCTTCGCTCAACATAATGACCTCCAGGTTCATCCATGTTGTCATATGCTTTACGGATTCATTTCTTCTTACAGTTCCATAATATTCCATTGTGTGAATAGACCAGTTTGTTTATCCATTCATCTGTTGATTGACACCTGGGTTGTTTCCAACTTTTGGCAATGGTGAATAATGTTGCTATGAACATTGGTGTGCAGATGTCTGTTCGTGTCACTGTTCTCATTTCTTCTGGGTATGTACCCAGTAGTGGTATTGCAGGGTCATGTGGCAAGTCTATCAACTTCTTTAGGAACTGCCAAACAGTCCTCCATAGTGGCTGTACCATTCTGCATTCCCATCAACAGTGAAGAAGTGTTCCTATCTCTCCACATCCTCTCCAACACTTGTAGTTCTCTGTCTTTTTAATAGTGGCCATTCTGATAGGTGTGAAATGATATCTCATTGTAGTTTTGATTTGCATTTCCCTAATCATGAGTGATGTTGAGCATTTCTTCATGTGTTTTTTTGCCATTTGTGTTTCTTCTTTGGAGAAATGTCCATTCAAGTCTTTCGTCCATTTTTTGATTGAGTCATTTGTCTTTTTATTGTTGAATTGTAACATCTCTTTATATATCCTGGATATTAAACCCTTTTCAGATATATGGTTTCCAGATATTTTTTCCCATTTCTTCTTTTTTAATGTAAGCATTGAGTGCTATAAATTTTCCTCTCAGCACTGCCTTTGTGGTGTCCCATATGTTTTGATAGGTTGTATTCTCATTTTCATTTGTCTCAAAATATTTGCTGAATTCATTTGCAATTTCTTCTTTGACCCACTGGTTGTTTAAAGTGTGTTGTTTAATCTCCATATATTTATGATTTTCCCTTTTCCCATTATTGATTTCTACTTTCATTCCATTATGATCAGAGAAAGTGTTTTTTATGATTTCAATCTTTTAAAATTTATTGAGACTTGTCTTATGACCCAACATATGTTCTATCTTGGAGAAGGATCCATGAGCACTTGAAAAGAAAGTATATCCTGCTGTTTTGGGGTGCAATGCTCTATAGATGTCTGTTAGGTCTAGTTCATTTATCATATTAGTCAAGTTCTCCATTTCTTTATTTATCCTCTGTCCAGATGTTCTATCCAATACAGTATTAAAGTCTCCAACTATTATTGTAGAGACACCTATTTCTCCCTTCAGCTTTGCATGCATATTTGATTATAAAAATTGTCTATTTATAGAAATATCCAAGTAACTCAGCATAAAATAAAGTTTAAAAAAAAAAAAAAGCCCAAACTATTCCATTACACAGGAAAAAATCATTGTTAAATTTAAGTGACTTTAATTCTAGGCATCTATTTATATACAGACATAGAGGTATAGCTATCTAGATTTAGAGACCAAAATAATAGTATTAAAATGGAACTGTACTTGCTACTTTAATTTTCAAAATTGCTACATGCCATTTTTCTTTTATTGAAAAGGAAAAATGTTGAATTGATACTAGAGGAATTGTTGAATTTTGGTAATTGTTTCTTCATCAAAAAAGATACCAATACCTAAAATATTGCTTTAAACTTAACTTAAAAGGGTCATGAAAAACTTAAATATGTTATGTCATATTTTCTTTGACTGTATACTGTCTCAGTTATAGGCAGTAGTACTTGACTACCTAACAAAAAGACAAGGAAATGGGCACCCAAACTCTTCTTCCTACCTCCTGTTTCTGCTTCCTCCACACAGATTAACATTTGTTAAATTGTTTTTGTTTTGTGTGTGTTTGGTATTTTTGTTTGTTTGTTTTTGTTTTTTATCACAATGTGAAGGCTTGAAGCACATTCTATTCTGTAACGATTTAGATTCCTAAAAGCATCGCAAACTTAGTATGTCCAACACCAGCTCTCCAGTAGCTCAAAACCTGCTCCTTCCTCAGTCTTGCCCATATTTACTATGCAGCCCATAAGCAAAGCCTACTGGCTTATCTTCTAAACATATCCAGAATCTGGCTATTTTCTCACCCCTTCAATGCCACTACCCTGGTCCAATTCTCCATCAATCTCAAACAGATGGTGGCAAGAGTCTCCTACCTGGCTCCCCTCCTTTTCAGTTTCCCCTTTCAGTTACTTCTGAAAACAGCAGGCAGCATGATCCTTTAGCCAGGTCATTTGTTTTAAGCAAACCCCTTCAGTGCCTTTCCACACACTCAGAGTTGAAAATGAAGTCTTACTGGCTTAGACAGCCCTGGACCATCCTGCCAGGTTTTTATCTCCCGTCAGCTCCTACTGTGTCCCCCCAACCATCCTGGTCTCCTCTAATATGCCAAGGCAAGCTCCTGCTGCAAGACTTTTTATACTTGGTGTTTCCTCGGCCTCCAGCAGCTCTTTCTCCAGATACAGTTGATCATTTGCTGATTCTGTACTTGCAAATTCACCTAATCGCTAAAATTTATTTGTAACCCCAAAATTGATGCTCAGTACCCTTTCACCGCCATTCATAGACATGCACAGAGAAGTAAAAAATTTGACTCAGCTGATGAACATGTTCCCAGCTGAGGTCAAACAAGGTGTCCCTCTGCCTTCTTGTTTGAGCTTTCATACTGAAGACACACTGCAAGTTCCAAGTAAATGGATTGCGAACTCTATAGAGAGTGCCACTTTTTCACGTTCTCACTTTTTGTTGACATTTTACCTGTTTAAAATGGACCCCAAGCAAGGTGCTTGTGATAGACTGAATTATGCACCCCAATTTAGACACCCCAATGTCTTGATCCACATTCCTGTAAGTGTAAACCTGCTGTAAATATTTTAAATTAAAGTGTGACCCAAATGAATGAAGCTGAGTCTTTAATTGCATTACTGGAGGCCTTTTAAGGAGGAAGAAGTTGGAAGCTAGAGTGAGAGAGCCACAGGGAGGAGCTGAAAGCCGGAAGTCAGTGGGAACCCTGGGAGGAAGGAGAGGATATCGCCATATGATGCCAGGCAGGGATAGAAGGCAAGGAACCCCTGGATCACCAGAATGTTACAGAGTTTGGAGAGAAAGCATTTCCTTACTGATGTTTCCATTTTGGACTTCCCTTAGCCTCAAACCTGAGTTTTTAAATTACCGTTGTTTAAGCCAACTCATTGTTGGGGATTTGTGATAGCAGCCTGGAAATCTAAGATAGTCCTGACATGCCTTCCAGGATTCCTTAGCACAAGAAGACTGTCATGTGCCTTATAAGAAAATTGTATATGTGTTAGATAAGCTTCTTTCAGGCATGGGTTCTAGAATTGTTGGTTGTGAGTTCAAAATTAATGAATCAACAACAGAAAGAAACACATGTGAAACACGGTTATATATTGATTGCTTGAGAAACTCTTGTGACAAAAGTCTCTCAGGGCCCTAAACTTATATTTCCCCTAAGAGCAATAGTTCAGTATGCACTAATTCAGTGTTGTTCCCTGCAACAGTCTAGAACATAATTATGGCAGAATAATGAGAAATGACTGTAAGGTCAGTACTCATTCCTACACAGCAATTCAGATACCAAATTCCCAGGGCAGCCTTTTCTGACCACCCTATTTTAAATTGCAACCCTCCTTCCAAATTTCCTATCCACCTTCCCTGGTTTATTTTTCTCCATTGCACTTATTGCCACATAACACACACATTTAACTTACTTTGTTTATTATCTGCCTTCCCCTCATTAGAATCTAAACTCCAGAAGAGAGGGACATTTGCCTTTTTTGTTCACTGTTTTAAGTCCAGAGCCTAGAACAGTGGTTGTCACATAGGTGTGCAATATTAGTTTAAAAAAAAAAAAAAAAGGCTATAGAATTTTAGTGGTTTTTTTTTTTTTGGTCACTGGTTTTTTATATCTTCTTTGTTTATATAAATTCACCAACCAACCCTATTACTACTGCTTCTTTATGCCTGACCTCTTTACTGTGAATTAATTATTTTTTGTCTGGTTTGACTTTGTATCTTATTGCCAAATAACAAATTATGACAAATTTAGTGGCTTAAAACAGTGGCTCACACTGTAGTTCTGTAAGTCAGAAGACTAGCACAACTAAATTGGGTCCTCTGCTCAGGGTGACCACAAGGCTGAAATAAAGCTGTAGGTCAGGCTGAGTTTTCATCTAGAATAAAATTCACTTCCCAGCTCCTTTCAGTAGTTGGCACCTGTTTTCTTGCTGGATGTCTGTTTACTGCTCTCAGCCTTCCCTGGCATGTAGACTCCTCCATCTTCAAGCCAGCAGTGGTGTAATAAATCCTTGTGCTTCAGATCTATGGCTTTTGCTTCTAAAACCAGATGGAGAAAATACTGTTTATAAAAGAATTGTGTAATTAGATCAGGGCTACCTGGAGAACCTTCCTATTTTAAGATCAACTGACTGAGAATCTTCATTATACCTGCAAAATCTCTTCACTGTATATCTGGATTAGTGTTTGAATGAGTAACTGGGAAAAAGTATGTGAATATCAGGGATTGAATATCTTGGGGAACCATCTTAGAATTTACCTGCAGATTTCAATAACAAGTAAGATTATTTTGTTCTCCCAAGAAGGGCGTGTAAGAACTGCATTTCTAAATTGCTGCAAGCTCGAGAAACTTTGTCTCATGACAGGAAAAAATTATTTACTTCTATTTTCTTTTTACCAGAATCTATATAGCCCTTGCTGCTCTATGTCTTACTTTTATGTACTTCACTGCTCCTTTTGCCACCAATTCCACAATCACTTTCTGATTTGCTGATTGAAGTATTAAGTCAATAGTTGTTTTTCAAGCAGGGATCATGAATATCATATTCCCTGAGAAGTTTTTTTTAGCATATTTGAAAAATCTTGCTTATTGAATGAATAAAATGGCTAGGAAAAGTATTCTTTCCTTCAAGACTTGGTAGTCATTGTCTGTTTTCTTCTGATACTCACTGTTGCTGGTAGGATGTCAGAGGTCAGCCTGCTCTCAACTCCTTGGTGGTAGTTTGCATTTTTCACTATTGTACCTGAAAAATCCTTTATCTTTGGGGGTACAATAACCTAGCCAGAGCACATCTTGATATTTCCATTTTCATATAAACTATTTTGAGTTTTTTTTTTTAACAAATCAGTTTTATTGATACATATTAATAAAGCATACAATTCATCCAAATTATACAATCAATGCTATTTGGTATAATCATATAGTTGTGCATTTATCACTTTAATAATTAGAGCATTTTCATTATTTCAGTAATAATAATAATAAACAAAAGCCAGAAAAACAAAGAAGAAAATTCTTCACCTGTCAATCTCTCTATGCTTCCCCTGCTGTACATAGCTGCTATTTCTGGCTATTCTTTCTTATTTATTTATTTATTTATTTATTTATTTATTTATTTATTTATTCTTTAGGCAGTTTTATTGAGAAATATTTTCATACCATATGATCTATCCAAATAGTATAATTAATGGCTTTTAGTACAATCACAGTGTTGTGCATTCATCACCACAAAAAATTTTAGAACAAATTTCATTACTCCAAAAAGAAAAACTCCATATCCCTTAGTGTTTACCTTTCCCAGCCCTACATAACCTCTAATCTATGTTCATCTTTATAAATTGATTTATATTTACATTTTATATAAATGGAATCATACAATATGTGGTACTTTGTGTCTGGTTTCTTTCACTTGGCATAATGGGTTTTGTTTTATTTTTGTTTTGTTTTGTTTTTGTCTGATATTAACATCTTGTAGTATTAACATATATTTGTTCAGTTTCAAAGAAAAAAAATAGCCTCATATATTTCATTTTACCTGTATTCATATTTCAAATGTGGTTTTACTATGCTATACAGTGCCTTGTTATATTTTTTAGCTTTCTTGTTAGTAATAAACATCACCTTAGACTTTCCCTTTAAACCACTGTCATATCCACATAATAGCACTGCTAGTTACAAACATTATGTTGTGCTTTCACCTTTTCTATTCTTGATATAAACTTTTAAGATTCCTAACATATAAATCCCTACAGGGATATGTTAGAACTTAAAATCTCACCGAAGCAGCACAATAGTAAAAATCTAAACAATACTCACACTCACTAAAAACAATTTGAATCACAATGGATGGTTTTCTCTTTCCAAAGATTTTTTTTTTAATTTTTTTAATTTTAATTTTTTTAAACTTTATTTTGTACATTTAATAATTGAAAACATAAGCAATTAAAAACTAGAAAGTAAACACAGATGAATAAATATATACATTTCTCAATTAAATATAATGGATACATGTAAATTTTTTTTGTTGTTTTTTTGTTTGTTTGTTTGTTTTGTGAATCAAACAATATATTACACAATATATTTGGTTCATAGTAATGCATTCATACAGTATTTGTCCTTTTGTGTCTGGCTTGCTTCACTCAACATAACGTCCTCCAGGTTCATCCATGTTGCCATATGCTTTATGACTTCATTTCTTCTTACAGCTGCATAATACTCCATCCTGTGAATAGACCACAGTTTGTTTATCCATTCATCTGTTGATGGACACCTGAGTTGTTTCCAACTTTTGGCAATGGTGAATAATGTGGCTATGAACATCAGTGTGCAGATGTCTGTTTGTGTCACTGCTCTCAGTTCTTCTGGGTATATACCCAGTAGTGGTATTGCAGGGTCACATGGCAAGTCTATATTCAACTTCTTTAGGAACTGCCAAACAGTCCTCCATAGTGGTTGTACCATCCTGCATTCCCACAAACAGTGAAGAAGTGTTCCTATCTTTCCACATCCTCTCCAACACTTGTAGTTCTCTGTCTTTTTAATAGTGGCCATTCTGATAGGTGTGAAATGATATCTTGTTGTAGTTTTGATTTGCATTTCCCTAATAATGAGTGAGGTTGAGCATTTCTTCATGTGTTTTTTTGCCATTTGTATTTCTTCTTTGGAGAAATGTCTATTCAAGTCTTTGGCCCATTTTTTAATTGGGTCATTTGTCTTTTTATTGTTGAGTTGTAACATCTCTTTATATATTCTGGATATTAAACCCTTATCAGATATGTGATTTCCAAATATTTTTTCCCATTGAGTTGGCTGCCTTTTCACCCTTCTGACAAATTCCTGTGAGGTGCAAAAGTGTTTAATTTTGAGGAGGTCCCATTTATCTAATTTTTCTTTTGTTGCACGTGCTTTGGGTGTGAGGTCCAAGAAACCACCACCTACTACAAGGTCTTGAAGATGTTTCCCTACATTTTCTTCCAGTAGTTTTATGGTCCTGGCTTTTATATTTAGATCTTTGATCTATTTTGAGTTGATTCTTGTATAGGGTCCAAAGATTTTATGAGGGTTAAAAGAGTGGATGTTCTGGGGAAATATGTTTTAAAATGCATTGGTTTTTATCCATGTATAAGTACAGAGAAATTAAGGGAGACATTGGGAGAAGTTCTTTAAACCTTTCTATTTGAGGATATTTCCTGTCCCCTAAAAATCTGGTCACTGTAATTATTTGCAATACTTAGAATAAGCAAATTCATAGAATCAGAAAATAGAATATAGGTTACTAGAGGATGGGGTGGGGTTAGGAAATGAGAAGTTAAGGCTTAAAATGTACAGGATTCCTATTTGGAATGATGGAAATAATTAGGTAATGAATAATGGTGATGGTAGCACAACATTGTGAACATAATTAACAGCACTGAAATATAAATCTTACTATAAGTAAAAAGGGAAATGTTAAATTGTATATATGATAACTGAATAAAAAATGAAGAAAAACAATCCATGGAATTACACTACCTTTAGTTAAACCATGGACTTTAATTAATAGTGCAATTATAAAAAATGAGCTATCATAAATTGCAAGAAATGTTCCACACCAATACAAGGTGTTGGTGGTGGGATGGTTTATGGGAATTCTGTATTTTAAGCATGATTGTCTGTACACCAAAAACTTCTCTAATTTTAAAAAAAAAAGGTCATGATCTTGAACTAGAACTAAGTAGTGGTCATAGGAGAGAAGGGAGGATTGAAAATATTTTCAAGTGATATTTCTTAGATAGAATCCATAGGGCACAGTAACAGAAGGTTAGAAAGAAACAATTTTAATTTTTAATTCCTCATAATAATAGCAAATATTTGCTGGGTACCAAGCAGTAGACTAAGTGCTATATATACCAATCTGCATACTAGACATTGGATGTCTAATAGGCATTAAAAAAACAGGCTTAGATGCAAAGTTCATAAGATAAGAGAGTATATGTGTGAGAGATAGAGGTGGAAGAAACTAAAAAACAAAATAAAGCAAACAGACAAAACTAAGTAAAATCAGTGGTTGAAAGACAGACTTGAGCAGCCCACCCAGATTTCAGAAGAAAAAGGCAAATGATAATAGTAAAAGATAATATAAGGGAGAGATAATGGTGAATGAACTCCAAGATTACAATCATTCCTAAGGAAGAGATCACAGCTATTAGAAAATAATCCAAAATTTATTCTGAAAAAAACTAAAAACAAGTTTCCTTCAAAAAATCTAATATAGACTTCTGGGAAAATGGCACCGAAGTAGGTAGGCAGAGCCTGACCCTCTCACAAAAAAAGTGGAGAGAAAACAGGGACCTATCTAAAGGAGCTGCTTTGGATATCTAGGAGGGTACTGGAAAGATAAAGAAGCCAAAGGAAAACCATGAGTTGCTTGCCCCTTGGCTAGAAATGGCATATATATCTGGCCCTCAGTGCATGTATCCTTGATGACCCTGGCTCACTGCTGCCAACAGAATGGGAGGGGGTGTTCCCTGGGAGGAAGAAGGGTCTGGAAGAGGGTGGAGAGTGGTGAGTTTGGCCAGCTGAGCCCCTTTTGAATCTCGGAAGGGACCCCAACCTCATGGGGAGAGGGGAAGGGAGATCCATTCAGGCAGGCTGTCATGCCCAGTCACCCTGGGAGAGAGAGTAAGCAGATTAGAGAGGTGGCAGGGACAGGTCCCTAATCAGCAGGATTCTAGCAAGCTGTAGAAGTCTAAAACACCTCAGGGAAAGGGGGCAGATAGCTCTCCAAAGACTAGTTAAACTGAGAAAACTTAGCTCGTTGGAGGAATTCCTGCCTTGTATATGGCAGGCCCCTGTTTCCATTCCCTGGTCTCCTTAGAGAAGTGATCAAGAGAGTGATCCACCTGATTATCAGGTATCCAGCTGATACCTTATGACTGGGAACATATAGATATTCTTTTTGTATTAGGCTTTCTTGGATCTGTTATTGTTTTAGAAAGGTTCCTTTTCTTTCTTTCTATCTTATTTTACTCACTAAAACCTGGTACATCACCTGCAGAGGGAAGGCTGCAGGGTGATTGATTGATGAACACCAGTAGGCTGAGAAGTTCCTTAGGGGCCTAGGAGGGAAGGCTGTTTTTCCTTGTTTGTATGTGTGTGTCTGTGTGTGTTTTGTTGTTTTATAGTTGTTACTATTTTGTTTCTTGTTTGTTGTGTTTCCCCTTTCTTTGTTCCCCCCCCTTTATTCTTTTACTGATTTTTTTCTACCTACATTATTTCTTTTCTTTCCTTTATTTTTCTATCTTCTAATTTCTGTTGTTATTCATTTGTTCCACCTCTTTTTGTTTGGTCTTCAATTATTTTGTTTTTATTTCTCTCTTTCACTCCTTTTTTTCTGTTTTATTTTTTTACTTTTTTCTTTTCTTCTCATCATTCTGGCTTTTTAATTCATTCTATATATTTTTCTCTATTTTGGTTCTCATTTCAATTTTTCTATTCCACTTTTTTATTCTTATTCCTCTGTACTTCTTATGACTTTTTACTCATGTTAATTGTTTATTTTCTTAGGTCTTGTATGGCTCCTTTTCTACCTTTTTTATTATTACTACTAATATTCTTTTTCTCTTCTTATTGCTTTCCTTTTCTCTGGTCCTAATGTTTTTTTTTCAAAGGAACATAACAGCAAGGAAATAGAATAAGAGGAATGGAGTATCAAAGTGAAACCTTACCACACACACACAAACAACACAAAATAAAACCCTAGAGTAGAAAGAGAAGCTAATCAGCTGAATAAAACCATCAAGATAAACAGATGCCTAGACACCAACAAAAAATTATAAGCCATACTAAGAAAGAGGAAGACATGGCCCAATCTAATGAACAAACGAAAAAACAGGAGGAGATGCAGAATATGGAACAATTAATCAGGAAGGTCCAAACAAATATCATGAATCAACTTAATGAAATGAAGCAAGAGATTAAGGATATTAAGAAGATATTGGGAAAACATACCAAAGAAATTGTAAACATACATAAAAAGATAATGGATTTGATGGTGATGAATGGCACAATGCAAGAAATTGAAAATACACTGGAAGCACATAACAGCAGATTTGAACAGGCAGAGTAAAGAATCAGCGATGTAGAAGACAGTACATCTAAAACCAGGCAGATGGTAGAATGGATATATAAAAAGATAGAAAAACTCCAGCAGAGACTTAGGGACTTGAACGACAACATGAAATGCACAAACATATGCATTATAGGCATCCCAGAGGGAGAAGAGAAGGGAAAGGGGGCAGAAGGAGTGTTGGAGGAAATAATGGCTAAAAATTTCCCAACTCTACTGAAGGACATGGACATACATGTCCAGGAAGCACAGTGCAACCCAAACAGTATAAATCCTAATAGGCCTACCCCATATATGACAATATATTGTCAAATTGTCCAATGCTCAAAACAAAGAAAGAATACTGAAAGCAGCAAGAGAAAACAGATATTTGATATACAATGGGGTGCTCAATAAGAATAAGTGCTGATTTCTCATCTGACACCATGGAAGCAAGAAGGCAGTGGTATGACATAGCTAAGTTTCTAAAAGTAAAAAACTTCCAGCCAATAATTCTCTATCCAGCAAAGGTGGCATTCAAAAATGAGGGAGAGTTCAAAATATTCACAGATAAACAAAAATTAAGAGAAATTTTCAATAAGAAACCTGCCCTTTAAGAAATACTAAAGGGAATTCTGCAGGTTGATAGGAAAAAACAGGAGAGAGAGAGTTGGAGGAGAGTGTAAGAATAAAAAGATAAAAAGAGAAATTAAAACAACATATGGCATACATAAACCTAAAGAAAATATAGCTAATGTAAGTAATTCCTTGACAGTAATAACATTGAATGTTAAAGGCTAAAACTCTCCAATCAAGAGACACAGATTGGCAGAATGAATAAGGAAATATGGCTCATCTATATGCTGTCTATAAGAAACTCACCTTAGATCCAGGGACTCAAGGAGGCTAAAAGGGAATGGTTGGAAAACAATTTTACATGCAAACAATAACCAAAAAAAAAAAAAAAAAAAGAGCAAGAATAGCTATACTAATATCTGACAAAATAGACTTTAAATGCAAAACTATTGTGAGAGACCAAAAAGGACACTATATATTAGTAAGAGGGGAAATCTATCAAGAAGAAAGTACAATCATAAACATTTATGCACCTAACCAGGGTGCCTCAAAATACATGTGGCAAACATGAAAACATTAAGTGGAGAAATAGATGCCTCTACAATATATAGTGGGGGACTTGAATACACCATTGCCAACATTAGACAGAACATCTAGACAGAGAATCAGTAAAGAAATGAGAATCTTGAATAATACATTAGAGGATCTAGACCTAATAATCATATACAGAACATTACACCCATATACAGCAGTATATACATTATTCTAGAGTGTATATGGATCATTCTTCAGGATAGACCACATGCTAGGCCACAGAAAAACTGTCAATGAATTCAGAAAGATTGAAATTATACAAAGTAATATCTCTGACCACAATGGAATGAAGCTGGAAATTATTAAGGGGCAGAGAAGCAGATTAAGCAAAATATATGGAAGTTAAACAACACAATCATAGACAATCAATGGGTCAATGAGGAAATCACAAAAGAAATCAGTAACTACCTTGAAACAAATGAAAATGACAACACACTGTATCAAAACCTATGGGATACAGCAAAAACTGTGTTGAGAGTGAAATTCATAGCCATAAATGCCTATATTAAAAAAGAAGAAAGAGCTAAAATCAAAGACCTAATTGCACAACTGGAAGAATTAGAAAAAGAACAACAAACTAACCCCAAAGGAAGTATAAAGAAGGAAATAATAAAGATTAGAGCAGAGTTAAATGAAATTGAAAATAAGAAAGCACTAGAAAAAATAAACAAAACCAAAAGCCGATTCTTTGAGATTAATAAAACTGACAAACCCATAGCTAGACTAACAGAAAAAAAGAGAGAAGATGCAAATACATAAAATAAGAAATGAGGAAGGGATATCACCACTGACCCCACAGAAACAAAGAGTATCATAAGAGGATACTTTGAAAAATTGTATGCCCAAAAGATGGATAATTTAGAGGAAATGGACAAATTCCTAGAAACACACAAGCATCCTACATTGACCAAAAAAAAAAAAAAAAAAAGAAATTGATGAACTCAACAGACCAATCACAAGTAATGAGATTGAATTAGTCATCAAACCCTGCTATACATGTAATGGAATATTGCTCAGCGTAAGAAGGAATGCAGTATTAACACATGGGATAACCTGCCTTAACCTTGAAGACCTTATATTGAGTGAAGCAAGCCAGGCACTGAAGGAAAAATATATGACCTCACTGATATGAATTAAGCAAATTGAGCAGACTTACAGAGCTAAAGTCTCGAAGATAGGTTTACAGGGGACAGAAAGGGAGAAGAAGGTTGTGAGCCAATGCCTGTATGGGCAAAATCTATGAAAAGGTGGAAGGGTGTAGTTGTACAGTGGATGGGTATGACATATTGAAAAAGAAAAACCAAATCAGAGGAATCACACTACCTGACATTAAAATACCTTACAAAAGGAAGCATATGTGTCTCAAGTGATTGGGCTTCCACCTACCACATGGGAAGTCCCAGGTTCGGTTCTGGTGCCTCCTGGAGAAGGCGAGCTGGTGCAGCAGGCAGGAGTGGTGACCTGATGCAACAAGATGACACAACAAAAGAAACATAAAGAGGAAAGACAATGAGAGGCACAACAAACCAGGGAGCTGAGGTGGCTCAGGTGATTGAGTGCCTCTTTCCCACATGGGAGGCCCTGGGTTTAGTTCCTCATGCCTCCTATAGAGAAGACAAGCAGACATAAATATCACACAGAAAATGGATACAGAGAACAGACACAAACTGCAAACAGCAAGGGTAAGGGATTAAATAAATAAAATAAATCTTTAAAAAATACCACACACACACTACAAAGCTACAGTGGTCAAACCTGCATGGTAGTGGCACAAGGACAGACATACTGACCAGTGGAACTGAACTGAGAGTTCTGATATAGATCCTCACATATACAGTCAACTGATATTTAACAAGGCTACCAAGCCCACTCAACAGGGAGATAATGGCCTCTTAGACAAATGCTGCTTGGAGAACTGATTGAAAGAGGAACACCATTACACACCTTATACAAAAATTAACTCAGGATGGATCAAAGATCTAAATATAAAAGCCAAGACCATAAAGATCTTAGAAGATAATATAGGGAAGCATCTACAAGATCTTTTATTACAAAATGGTTTCATGAACTTTACACCCAAAGCACAAGCAATGAAAGAAAAAAATAGATAAGTAGGACTTCCTCAAAATTAAAAACTTCTGTACATCAAAGGAGTATGTCAAGAAAGTGAACAGGCAGCCTATTCAATGGGATTAAATATTTGGCAACCATATATCTGACAGGAGCCTAATATCCACCATATATAAACAAATCCTACACCTCAAAAATAAAAAGACAGAGGAGGGGCCAAGATGGCATTAGTGTAGGAGGGCACACACTGCAAGCTCCCAGAGCAAGGAGGATTGTGGACAGGGTCCTGCCCCAGGGTCTGTGCTGTGCACGTGTGGAGTGAGAAACTTGGGACATCTATCTGCACAGATCAACGGCGTGGACGGAACGGTAGAGATTCGTGAGTTTTAAGCCTGCCGGTGGTGGTTGGCGTGGACGGCTGAGCCCTGCGGTTAGGAAGAAAAAAATAATAATAAAACGGCCACTTGGAGCCGCGAGCGGGGCGAGAAAGTTTTATTTTCTGGGGATTTGGCTGCCTGGCGCCCCTTGGACCTTGTGTGAACAGAACAGCTGGAGCTAATTGGTACCGGTGAACAGGTGGGGGGATTCTGGTCAGGGGAGGGAGCTGATTTGCCTACCTGCCCAGGGATAAGACCCGGGCCGCCGCGGAGCCAGGAAGAAGGGACATTTCCCAAAAAAGAGAGGGTTCTGTTGGAGGACAGGGAAGGGTATTTTTTATTTTTATTTTTCGACATTGATCTGGCTGCCTGCACCATCCCATAGCTTTGGGGAGCAGATAAGCCGGCCTGAAGCAGCTTCAGGCTGAGAGCAGACGCGAATCTGCAGTCAAACTGATTTACATAGCAACCCAGTGACGCTGGTGCTCGGCTCCAGAAGGGGCGGAATCAGCCGTCTTTAGCACTCTGCACTGACTAACATCAGAGCTACAGCTACCCTGGGGAGTCCAGGAAGCGGGACGTGCTTGATTAATTTCCACGGGCCCAGCCAGGGTCCCTTCTGTAAGGGGGTTGGTCTAGAGGAGGAATTATTTTGGGTCCTGTATTTCACTAAAAAAATAAAAATTAAAAAAAAAGTGAGAAGGTCACTTCAATAAATGAAAAATAAATTCTTTTTAATTTAGTTTAATAGCTAAAAGCTGCTTCAGGACCTGCATATAGAACCCTGTGGGGAAATTGATTGATAAACACAAGTAGGCAGAGAGGATCCATGTGGACCCTAGGGGAATCATTGACCCCCCTTAGCTCTGTTTGACTGCTTGCCTGTGTGGATCTTTGGTTTCTCTCTGTTTCTTTCTGGTCTCTTGCTTTTCTTTCCTCTTTCCTCACCCCTTTATTTTTTCTTTCGTTTTTTAAAAATTAGGTGCTGCTAGCTTGCTGCTTCTTTGCTGTGCTTCTTCTTCAGTAATTTCCCACTCGCTGTCTATATTGCTTCTGTATTACAAACTATCACTTATCCTTCCTTCATCTTTCTGCCTTCTGCTTTCTATTGTGGCTCTTAGATACAACATTTTTTCATAAGCCCACAACTTAAGGGTGTCAATTTCTATTCCATCTATTTTGTTTTCTTCTTTTTTTTAAATTAGTATTAACTTTTTCCTTTCAGCCCTTTCTTTACTATTTCTCTCCCTCCTCATAATTCTAGCCTTCTAAATCACTATATATATATTCCTCCATTTGCTTTCCCAGTCCACTGTAGGAACTCCACTTTTTTTCCTATTACTCTACACTGCCTACACAAGTTAAATATTCATCTCATTAAGTCTCATTTTGCCCCTCTTCTAACTTTTATCAATATTACTATTATCCTTCTGCCTTCCTTACATCTTTTGATTCCTCTGGCCCTAATCTTTTGCCTTCAAGGGAACATAGGAAGAAGTAAGGAAATAAAATAAGAAGAAAAACTGCTAATGAGAAAATTTAACTCACATGCAGAACCACCAGCTAAATAAAACTCTAGAGCATAGAGAAAAGCTAATCAACTGAACAAACCCATCAAGATAATATGATGACCAGAGGGCAACAAAAAAATACAAGTGACTCTGAGAAACAGGAAAACATGGACCAGTCCAATGAACAAAATAAAAACCAGGAAGCGATGCAGAACATCGAACAACTAATCAAAGCTATTCAAACAAATATCATGGACCAACTTAAAGAACTGAAGGAAGAGATTAAGGATATAAAGAAGACACTGGGAGAACATACTGAAGAAATAGCAAACATGCCTAAAAAGGTAATGGATATGATGGTGAACAATGGCACAAGCCAAGAAATGAAAAAGACGCTGGATTCACATAACAGCAGATTTGAACAGGCAGAGGAAAGAATTAGTGATATGGAAGACAATACAACTGAAATCAAAGAGAGAATAGAACAGATAGACAAAAAGATAGAAAAAACCCAGCATGGACTCAGAGAATTAACCGATAATACAAAATGCACAAACATACGCATTATGGGCATCCCAGAAGGAGAAGAGAAGGGAAAGGGAACAGAAGGAGTGTTGAAGGAAATAATGGCTGAAAACTTCCCAACTCCATTGAGAGAGATGGATGTGCAGATCCAGGAAGCACAGCGCACCCCAAATAGTATAAATCCCACAGGCCAACTCCAAGACATATACTTGTCAAAATGTGCAATGCTCAAGACAAAGAGAAAATACTCAAGGTAGCAAGAGAAAAGAGAACCATCACATACAAGGGAAGCACAATAAGATTAAGTGCTGATTTCTCAGCTGAAACCATGGAGGCAAGAAGACATTGGTATGACATAGTCAAAATACTAAAAGAAAAAAAACTTCCAGCCGCGAATTCTCTATCCAGCAAAATTGGCTTTCAAAAATGATGGAGAGTTCAAAATATTCACAGATAAACAGAAATTAAGAGAGTATGTCAATAAGAAACCAGCACTTCAAGAAATACTAAAGGAATCTCTACAAGTTGAAAGGAAAAAACAAGGGAGAGAGAGTTGGAGGAGAGTTTAAAAACAACTGAAAAGACAAAAAGAGAAACAAAACAACATATGACATACATTAACCCAAAGAAGAAATGGCTGAAGTAAGAAATTCATTACGAGTAATAACACTGAATGTTAATGGATTAAATTCACCAATCAAAAGACACAGATTGTCAGAATGGATAAGAAAATATGACCCATCTATATGCTGTCTACAAAAAACCCATCTTCAACCCAGGGATTCAAGGAGGCTGAAAGTGAATGGCTGGAAAACCATTTTACAAGCTAACAATAGCCAAAAAAGGGCAGGAGTAGCTATTCTAGTATCAGACAAAATAGACTTTAAATGCAAAACTATTGTAAGAGACAAAGATGGACACTGCATATTAGTAAAATGAGTAATCTCTCAAGAAGAGAGAACAATCATCAACATTTACGCACCTAATCGGGGTGCCTCAAAATACGTGCGGCAAACTCTGGAAAAACTAAGAGGAGAAATAAATGCCTCTACAATTATAGCAGGGGACTTCGACACACCACTATCATCATTAGACAGAACATGTAGACAGAGAATCAATAAAGAAACTAAGGCACTCAACAATACATTAAACACCTGGACTTAATAGACATATACAGAACACTACACCCAAATACAGCGGGATTTACATTCTTCTCGAGTGCACATGGAACATACTCCAAAACAGACCACATGCTAGGTCACAGTACAACTCTCAATGAATTCAGAAAGATTGAGATTATACAAAGTAATTTCTCTGACCACAATGGAATGAAGTTGAAAATCACTAAGGGCCAGAGAAACAGGTTAGGCACAAGGATATGGAAGTTAAACAACACACGCTTACACAAACAGTGGGACAAAGAGGAAATCTCAAAAGAAATCAGTAACTACCTTGAAACTAATGAAAACGACAACACAACATATCAAAACCTATGGGATGCAGAGAAAGCAGTCCTGAGAGGGAAGTTCATAGCCATAAATTCATATATTAAAAAAGAAGAAAGAGCTAAAATTGAAGACCTAACTGCACACTTGGAGGAACTGGAAAAACAACAACAAACTAAACCAAAAGAAAGTAGAAAGAAGGAAATAACAAAGATTAGAGCAGAACTAAATGAAATAGAGAATAAGAAAGCACTGGAAACAATAAACAAAACCAAAAGCTGGTTCTTCGAGAATATCAACAAAATTGACAAACCCTTAGCCAGACTAACAAAGAAAAAGAGAGAACAGATGCAAATACATAAAATAAGGAATGAGCAAGGTGATATCACTACTGACCCCACAGAAATAAAGAGTATCATAAGAGGATACTTTGAAAAATTATATGCCAACAAGAATGATAATTTAGAGGAAATGGACAAGTTTCTAGAAACCCACAAACAGCCGACATTGATGAAAGAAGAAATAGATGAACTCAACAGTCCAATTACAAGTAAAGAGATAGACTCAGTCATCAAAAACCTCCCAACTAAGAAGAGTCCAGGACCAGATGGCTTCACAGCTGAATTCTACCAAACATTCCGGAAAGAGCTAACACTAATTCTACTTAAGCTCTTCCAAAAAAATAGAAGTAGAAGGAATATTGCCTAACTCATTCTATAATGCCAACATTACCCTAATACCAAAACCAAATAAAGATACCACAAGAAAGGAAAATTACAGACCAATTTCTCTAATGAACCTAGATGCTAAAATCCTCAACAAAATACTTGCTAATCGCATTCAACAACATATCAAAAGGATTATACACCATGACCAAGTGGGTTTCATCCTGGGTATGCAAGGATGGTTCAATATAAGAAAATCAATCAATGTAATACACCACATAAACAGATTGAAAGAAAAAAAATCACATGATCATCTCTATAGATGCAGAAAAAGCATTTGACAAAATACAGCACTCTTTCCTCATAAAAACACTACAAAAGATAGGAATAGATGGAAACTTTCTGAATATGATAAAGGGTATATATGAAAAACCCAAAGCTAACATCATTTTCAACGGTGAAATCCTAAAAGCCTTCCCTCTGAGATCGGGAACAAGACAAGGATGCCCACTATCACCACTCCTATTTAACATTGTCTTAGAAGTACTTTGCACGATCACTGAGACAAGAAAAGGATATAAAAGGCATCGAGATTGGAAAAGAAGAATTAAAAATTTCATTATTTGCGGATGACATAATCCTATACATAGAAAGCCCTGAGAAATCCACAACAAGGCTTCTAGAACTGATAATGGAGTTCAGTAATGTTGCAGGCTATAAGATCAATGCTCAAAAATCAGTAGCATTTCTGTACACCAATAACCAGCAAACTGAGGAGGAAATCAGGAAAAAAATACCATTTACAATAGTAACTAAAAGAATCAAATACCTAGGAATAAATTTAACTAAAGATGTAAAGGACTTATATACAGAAAACTACACAACACTGTTAAAGGAAATCAAAGAAGACTTAAATAAATGGAAAAATATTCCCTGTTCATGGATAGGAAGACTAAACATCATCAAGATGTCTATCCTACCCAAACTAATCTACAGATTTAATGCAATCCCAATAAAAGTCAGCACTGTATTTTTTAAGGAACTGGAAAAACTAACCACAAAACATATTTGGAGAGGCAAGAGGCCCTGAATTGCCAAAGACATATTGAAAAAGAAAAATGAAGTTGGAGGTATCACACTACCTGACTTTAAAACATACTACAAAGCTACAGTGATCAAAACTGTGTGGTATTGGCACAAGGATAGACCTACTGACCAATGGAACCGGATTGAGAGTTCTGATATAGATCCTCGCATATACAGTCATCTGATATTTGACAAGGCCATGAAGCCCACTCAGTTGGGAGAGAATGGCCTCTTTAACAAGTGGTGCTTGGAGAACTGGATATCCATATCCAAAAGAATGAGAGAATAATACCATCTCACACCTTATACAAAAATCAACTCAAGATGGATCAAAGATCTAAATAAAAGAGCCAAAACAATAAAGACCTTGGAAGATAATGTAGGGAAGCATCTACAGGACCTTGTAATAGGAAGTGGTTTCATGAACTTCACAGCCAAAGCACGAGCAGCAAGAGAAAAAATAGATAAATGGGATCTCATCAAAATGAAAAACTTCTGCACCTCAAAGGATGTTATTAAGAAAATAAAAAGGCCACTTACCCAATGGGAGAAAATATTTGGCAACCATATATCTGATAGGAGCCTAATATCCTGCATATATAAAGAAATCCTTCACCTTGAAAATAAAAAGATAAAAAACCCGTTTAAAAAATGGGCAAGTGACCTGAAAAGACACTTCTCCAAGGAAGAAATACAAATGGCTAAAAAGCACATGAAAAAATACTCAACATCACTTGCTATCAGGGAAATGCAAATCAAAACTACAATGAGATACCATCTTACACCCATCAGAATGGCAGCTATTAAAAAAACAGGAGACAATAAATGTTGGAGACGATGTGGAGGAATAGGAACCCTCATCCACTGCTAGTGGGACTGCGGTATGGTCCAGCCACTGTGGAGGACAGTTTAGCGGATCCTCAGAAAACTAACAATAGATCTTCCGTATGATCCAGCAATTCCACTGCTGGGTATATAACCAGAAGAACTGAAAGCAAAGACACAAACAGATATATGCACACCAATGTTCATAGTGGCATTGTTCACCATTGCCAAAAGTTGGAATCAGCCCCGGTGCCCATCAACAGACGAATGGATAAGCAAAATGTGGTACATACATACAATGGAATATTACTCAGCTGTAAGAAGGAATAAAGTACTAACACATGGAATAACGTGGATGAATCTTGAAGATCTTATGTTGAGTGAAGCAAGCCAGGCACTGAAGGATGTACAGTATATGACCTCACTAATCTGAACTGAGGAAAGTGAGCAGTCTCTGAGAACCATTGTCTGAAAGATAGGTTAACAAGGGAGAGTAAGAGAAGAGCAAGCTTTGAGCCATCTCCCATATGGACATAATCTATGGTAAAGGGATAGAGCGTGGTTGCATGTTGGGGGATGGGGCAGATGGGTGGTGGTGTTCCTGGGTTTGGTGGTGCAGTGCTGGTGGGTTGGTGGATTAGGAAGGGCAGGTTCAAATTCCCAGGGCATGTAAATGTGAATCTTGACATTCCATGGGTCAGGATAGGGTGGTGTCATGTGCCCTGGGGGGATGGGGGGAAGGGAACAGTCAAGATCTAATGGGGTGTTTGGTGGTCATAGGAAAGATTTTTCATTACCTTACAGTAATGGACACAGGACATGGTAAATATCATCACAATTATTAAACTGTATCATCTAAATTGTAAACTATACTGTAAATCATTGACAATGTTTAGTTGCTATATTTTGCTATCTGTATAACAGTTATAACAATGCTAACATCCAAAAAAAAGGGGGGGGTTAATATGGGGTGGGGAAGTGGGAGTTGGTATCTGGGAGTCTCTGGTACTCCATGTGTGACTTTGCTGTGACCTAAAACTTCTTTGAAAATTAAATGAAAATTTGGGAGACAATGGAGATTGAGAGGGAGAAGGTGTCACGGCACAGCGGACATCCGATAACACAGTGATAAAAGGAAAAAAAAGAATATATATATATATATATATTTTTAAGGCATTTGTTTTGCTTTTTTCCCCATTTTTTTGAATGTCCCAATCCGCTAATTACATTTTGTTTTGTTTTGTTTTTTTGTTTGATTTTTTCCCCGTAGTTTCCTTATGTTTGTCTCTTGCATGTAAGCTTATCATTGTTGTTTCTTTTTCCTATTAAGTGTATTTGATTATTTTAGGGACTACATGTTCATGGAGGATTTGGATCACAGAAGAGTTACAGTGGGTACTGCAGGCGATAATTGGTGGGGGGTGACTGGGAGGGGGGATTCATGGGAGTTAGTTCATCCGAATATACATGAAAGATATACAAAATTGTTCAAAAGATCAAAAGATGGGGCATGGTCACGATGGGTGGACAATCACACAATAAATGAGGGAATCTGAATTCCTAGCCTGGAGAGCTCTGCCACAGTCTCCAAGAGAGCAGCAGTAGTCTTCTGAGTGCAGGGACAGTGTCTGTCAAAAGAGGATGACCCACTGATGAGTTCTTTTTATTGATGACTACCCTTGTGAGTCTTTGCTCTTGTAACTGAGACTTAGCTTGCTGTTGTGGGGTGCCTAAGGGTTGCCACCTGAGAGCCTCCTTGTTGCTCAAATGTGGCCTATCTCTAAGCCAAACTCAGCATATGAATGCATTACTTCCCCCCAATGTGGGACATGACTCCCGGGGATGAGCCTCCCTGACAACGAGGGATTAATACCAAGTGCCAACTGGCAACACAACTGGAAAAAGACCTTGAATAAAAAGGGGAAAATGTAAAGACAAATGAGTTAAGTGGCTAAGGGACTTCAAAGAGAGTTGGGAGGTCATCCCAGAGGCAGCTCTTACACACACCTCGGTAGGAGCTCGTAGAACGTCAAAGTGCCTATCACCCCACACAGAGGGGCTCCTGAGAGCTCTGGAGACACCCAGGTCCTATATAAGGGGGGATAACCCCAGAGACTGATGCCTTATCAGTGGGCTCTATTTTGGAATCTGTGCTCCTGAGAGTGACAGAATTGGACTCAAATAAGTCCTCCCTCCACATGGTTCATCAGTCCCTTCTATTCAAACCTATATGTGATGCTGGAGTTTTTAGGTATACTTCCAGAGACTGGAGCCTCTGGCCTACCTATGTGCCAAGTGTGAGTGGACTTACACATCCTGGAGCCTTGCCGGGAGGTGGGCATCATGGGAATCCCAGTGGGTTCCGTGTAATATTTTGGGTAATCTAAGCACCTCTTAAAATATATATATATAAACAACATTTTTGTGGGCAAATACACATATATGCATATATATTTATATATCATTTTGCAAATGTTTGTATGTATTGTGAGAATTTTGATTTTTACACATAATAAAAAAATAAAAAAAAAAAAGTGTGAGTGGAATCTCGGTGGATCTGCAACTCCTACCCTACAGCTCAAGGGACTCATCCAAGTCACCTGGCGAGGAGACAATGAGGGGCAACGACCAGCCCAGGGAATGGAGAGGGCCTGCATCTGCAGGCAGGATCATCCCACCCACCATATCCATGGGATATAAGCCCTCTCTCACTTGGAGGTGGAGTGGACATCACCATCCCAGTCCCCTCAGGATTGGGGGAAGAGCTATGGACTAGAGTGGACTTGATGGTATTCTGTTGTACACATATTGTGATTCTAGCAATGGAAGAAATTATAGCAATGAGGTGGAGCTAGTAGCCACTTGACACTTTTGGGGCAGGGAGGGGATGTGCAGTTGAAATACAGGGCCTTCTTTAGGATTTGGAGGTTGTCCTGAGTACTGTTGTGGCAACGGATGTAGGCCATTTTAAATCAGCACACACCACTCAGAACTGTGTGGGAGAGAGTGTGGTTTAGGATGTGAACTGTGGTCTATGGTTGGTGGCAAGGCCCCAGGATGTGTAAGTCCATTCAGGGTGGTGGGCCACACTTGTGGGAGATGTTTGTGTGGGATGTAGTGGGAGGTGTGGAAGGTGAGCAACATGGGAATCCCGGTGGGTTCCATGTAATATTTTAGGAAATCTAAGCATCTCTTAAAATATATTTATGCATATATATGCATATATCATTTTACAAATATTGGTATGTATTGTGAAAATTTTGATTTTTACCCATAATAAAAAATAAATTAATTAAAATAATAATAATAATAATAATAATAATAAAAAGACAAACAGCCCATTTGAAAACTGGGCAAGTGATTTGAATAGACACTTCTCCAAAGAAGAAATACAAATGGCTAAAAAGTACATGAAAATATGCTCAACATCATTAGTTATTAGAGAAATGCTAATCAAAACTACAATGAGATATCACCTTACACCCATTACACTGGCAGCTATTAAAAAAACAGAGGGCTACAAGTGTTGGAGAGGATGTGGAGGAATGGGAACCCTTATCCACTGCTGGAGGGAATGCAGAATGGTGCAACCATTGTGGGGGACAGTCTGGCACTTCCTCAGGAACCTTAAGGTAAATCATTGACCATGGTTATTGGCAATGCTTCAACATTTGTACATCAACTGTAACAAATGTACCACCACATGTAAATTGTTATTAATAGGGGAAAGGGGAAATGGGGAAGGATGTTAAGTATATGGGAATCCCCTATATTCTGTACATGATTTTTCTGTAACCTAAAGCTTCTTTGAAGATAAAATTTTAAAAAATAAGACACTGCAGGAATAAATGGAAGAAAATGTCACTCTACATACAAGACAACAAATCCTACAGTGATGAAAGACATAATGAGAAAATTAATTTTTTTAAATTTTATTATTTTTTTATTTTAAATTCTTTTTAATTTTTTTTTTTGTATTTTTTTTTGTCATTTTTAAAACTATCATTATTATTTCATTTTCTTATTTATTTTATTCAGTTATTTTGTTGGCTTCATTTTTGAAGAAGTTTTGGATCACAGAAGGGTTACATCTGTGGCAGGGAAGGATCACTGGTGCAGGATGTCAGTGATGGGGGATGCATGGGTGGAGGTTCACCTGAGACATATCTATAAGGCATATGAAAGAATTCAAGTGTTCATGGGGCATTGTCACAGTGGGTGGAGATCCACACAATAACCAAAAGAATATCCAATTCCCATCCTGGTGAGTTCTGCTACATTCTCTAATGGAACAGCAAGAATCCCCTGAGGACAGGGGCAGTAACTAGTGAAGGAGGATGGACCATTGATGGGACCTTGATATTGATGACTGTACTTACAAACTTTCTCTTTTGAAATTGTAACTTAGCCTAGTATTATAGGTTGCCTAAGAGTTACCTCCTGAGAGACTACTTGTTGCTCAAATGTGGCCTCTCTCTAAGCCAAACTCAGCATATAAATGCATTACCTCCCCCCCACCCCCACCCTGGTGTGAGACATGACTCCCAGGTATGAGCCTCCCTGGCACCGAGGGATTATTACCAATCACCAACTAGCAATGAAACTGGAAAATGACATTGACCAAAAGGGGGAAAGGGTAAAGACAAATGAATTTAAATGGCTAAGAGACTTCAAAGTGAGTTGGGAGGTCATTCCACAGGTTTTGCCGGTACACATCTCAGCAGGATCTCATTGACTGCCACAGTAAATATTGCCTCAAAGAGCAGGGCCCCTGAGGTGTCTGGAGACATCCAGACACTATAAGCAGGGCTGACAGCTCAGGAGTTTGGCAACCTGTCAGTGGGCTCTACTTTGGGATTTATGCTCCCTAGTGTGACAGAGTTGGACTCAGTTGTGGTTTCCCTGCACATGTCTCTTCTGCCCCTTCTATTTGAACCTATAGTTATGACCAGAGTTGATAGGTTTATGTCTAAGAGACTTAAATCTTTGGGAAGGAAGGAAGGGAGGAGAGAAGGAGGGAGGGAGAGAGGGAGGGAGGGAGTGAGGGAGGGAGGGACAGAGGAAAGAAGAAAGGAAGGAAGGAAGGAAGGGAGGGAGGAAGGAAGGGAGAAAGAAAGAGAGAAGGGGAAGGAAGGGAAGGGAAGGGAAGGGAAGGGAAGGGAAGGGAAGGGAAGGG